>SKCR01011909.1:0-41082 GCA_019454045.1 Zanthoxylum bungeanum | reverse complement strand
CACTCACTTAGATCGTATAATGATCTAACCCCCTCACTCCCAGTTTCCCTGTTTTACAGGTATTCTCGGAGGACGAGCTCGAAAAGACGGATACTGATGCAGTCACTAGGGTATGGAGTCCATCAGTTTAAGTTAGAGAGGATAGAGGTCTAGTCAGAGTTAAGTAGAAGTCTGGTATTAGTCTTTGATAATTTGTAGTCATTGTTAAGACCAGTATAGTGTTATTTTGTATTGAGTAATTTATATTGAGTTTGTAATTTATGTTAATGAGTTTGGGCGTTGGTCCCATGTCTAAGATTTTGATTACTAAAAAGGATATTGTTATTATATATGATGGGTAGTCAGAATCTTATGGGGTTAGTACGGTCTATCCCATGCCGGTAATATCTCCCTGATCGGGGATGTTACATCCACACCCAACGAACAGACAGAGGTCTGATCTAAATAGATCGGTGATGTGATTGTCATCAAAGTGTGGAGGATATCTCATATATCCACAGTGGTATCTCAAGTCGAATGATCACTATGATACTCAACCCGAGAAGATTCTTATTGACATTGGTGTACCATCTATTAAGAATCTTCGGTGAGTCGTTCAATGTTTATCAACTATAAATACCTACATGGGTATACGAGTCTCCCAAGACTCATGGTTCATTGGTATAAATCATCGGACCAAGTCTCGATATACGACATGTACTGGTCTCAATGGATTTAACTAACCAACCCATGTTAGTAAATCTTGACCAAGAACTTTATTTGAGAACAAATAACTTATAGTGGCGCTTCCCAATTTCTATTACAAACTACTTTGTAATAGTTCACTATGTTGTAGATTATGGGGTCTTTGTCTAATATATACATATCACTAAATCATATTTAGTCTCAATCAAATCATAATTAGATCGAATACATATATAAAAATAAGAGGTGTCACCATAAATAAGTAATATTATGGAAAAAGAAATTGTTTGTATTCATGATTCGGACATAAATAGGATCCGGATTGGCACTCCGAACACTAACCCTAACAATAAAATTTTCACTTACAACCCATAATCATATGTTACCATGTATGTTGATAATATATGTCAAATCAGCATATGAAAATTAAATTTAAATAATTTCATAGAGAATTCAAAAATTTAAATAATTCAAAAAGAAACAAAAAATTAGGGGTGATCACGGTTTCGGGTCAACCCGCAACCCGACTCAAACCACACCAACCGGAACCGTACCGCGCGGTTTGATAAAAAATTAAAAATGATTTCGGGTTAATCGGAACCAAACCGTAAATTTCGAGTCGGTGTGCGGTTTTGACATAACCTCGACCCGAACTGCCCAAAATCGTAAATTTTGATTCAAACCGTGACCCGAACCGCCTAAACCGCTGACCCACATTCAAATTAGATATTATTTTATATTTTTCTTCTTCTTTAACCATGAAATTTAAGATATTTAATGATCATATGACAATATGCAATTTATAAATAAAAATTAGGTATTTTTCTCTTCAATTATTATGTGAAAACACACAAAATTTCCTTAAAAAATTTTATAATCCAAACCGCTGACCCGAACCGCCCAAACCGCTAAACCGCTAGCCCGAACCGCCATGGTTTTCCTTATCAAATTTGCGGTTTCAGTTTCTAATTTCTCAAACCGCCAACCCGCGCGGTTTGAAGTGAAAAATAAAAAAACCGACCCAAACCGCACCGCGAACACCCCTAGAAAAAATAACATGTTAATAAATAACTTAAAAATAAAAATATTTTTTGTATTTTTTTACACACAAAATAAAATAATTTTTTTAAAAAATAACACACAAAAATAAAATCATTCTAATCAACTATCCCTTCCCCCAACGAAATTGAGACATGTTCCCTATTGTCTGAATAAAAAGAAGTAGAGTTTAGAAGACATGACCTGATTAGTGTGGTATTGAAAATTGAATCTACAACACTGCTACTAAAAAGAAGCTTAAAACAATAAAAAAAAAATTGAAATGTAGTCGTGCTTGTGGCTCACATCTTCCTCTAGTTATACGTCTAGTAACGGCTTGAACGCCCCCTATGGGCCGATGATATACTTCTCATTCAATTTTCTTATAAATTAGCAAACATGGTCTTTTAAAGTCAGATTCTCGATACTATAATTAAGAAACTTTTTTATTTTCTTACACAAAACAATAAAAAAATATAAATGAATTTTTTTAAAACACACAAAACAACACAAAGGTGAAAAAAATACAATAATGTTAAATTATTATTCTACCTATTAAATTTTATTCCTCGACAACAGCGCTAAAAACACGACACACTCACAAAGTGATTCTTTACTACCAAGTATAAGAGTGTCGAAGTAATAAAATAATCTGGTAAGTCCGGGATCGATCCACATGGAATATATTTAATATGATAAAATAATAATTCAACTAATAAAAAATAATAAAATAAAATAATGGGGTTAAAGGATGTACTCTTGATATTTCAAATATAAAAATAACGTATTCTTTTTATAAAATATAATTATTTCTCTATCAATTTATTTCATGATTATCATGTATTAATTATGACAACACATGTAATCTGCCTAATTGATAATTAGTCATGCCAAGGTACTGAATATGCCAAAACATGTAGAACCGTATTGTCTATAACTAATCCAGATTTTTAATAGTCCACTTTCTCATATTTATGGAATTCAAGTATTATCTGTGCGAATCGGGGACTGTCTACAGCCAGTCAAGAGTCATCAATAAATTGGAAAGAGTACGAATTTTATTTGGAAAATAATAACAATTTATAAAAGATAATATAATTAAAAATCACTTATATTTTCATACCAATGGGTTCATTATTTACCCCAACATGATGTAAATTAGAAAAAAAAAATGTAAATAAAAACACACAATTTTATTAATAAAATAAAAAGAAATAATAAAAGGAAAAATAAAAGAAAACACATAGGATACTTACCCCCAAATCCCCCGAAAGAAGAAAATAAAATAATACATCCGGACTGGAAGAGAGCTCCCCCCTCCCCCGAGGTGCCGAGCACCTCCTTTAATAGGAGGTGTCTTGGCACCTAATATCTACAAAGCTAATGCAATAATACATTGTTTTACAATTTCCATCACATTTCCATATATGTATATATATATAAATCTTGGTGAGACCTCTAAAATATTATATATATATATAATATTATATAGATAAAATCTCGATGGGACCTCCAAAATATATTATATTATATTATATATATATATATATATAATAATAATAATATAATAATAATAATAATAATAAAACAATACATGTGTAACTAAATACATTATAAGCTCATTTTTTTGTCAATCTAAACATGGTGAATATTTTCCAAGTCCGATGTAAATTTAGTTGTCACACACTTTTTGGTTTCCTGGATCCTGGAATTCAGATCTCATATCTATTTTTCCCGTTGAGCTTCCAAAGCAGTATTTTCCTACACAATAAATAAATAAAATAAACACAGAAAAATATAGAAAACATAAACTTAATTATTATTTCACAAATGTGCTAAATTAAGGGGAATAATGAAACTACAAGTGTAAAATGATTAATTTTTCTTTCAATAAATATGAACTTTTAAGGGCACTAAGTGTTAAAATACTTATACAAACTTAATTGCTTGAGTTAGAGAGGTTACAAAATCGAACTTATTCACTTTTTTTCTCCTTTTTTTTAACTCAAGCTCTACCGTTTTACGCAAATAATCATTGCTTATTGAGGCAAGATGTTCGGTTACTAAGTAAAAGCATGATTAGTTTTTTTTATTAGTTTTTTTTTTAAATAAAAACACAAATTCCATTGCTTTTAGGTGTTGCCTCCAACAAAGTAGAGAATTGAATATTATAAAATTTTCACTTACAACTCATGATCATATGTTACCATGTATATTGATAATATATGTCAAATGAACATATGAAAATCAAATTTAAATAATTTTATAGAGAATTCACAAATTTAAATAATTCAAAAGGAAATAGATTGTAACATCCCCAATCAAAGAGATGCTACCAGCATGGAATAAGCTGTATTATCCCCCTGAGCCTCTGACTTTCTACCAATGAACAATATTAATACTATTTTCTCAATCAAAATCTTATGTATGGGACCGTTGCCCAAACTCGACAACATGAAAAGAAAACACAATATTAATAATTGAATACTCAATAACGCTTACTCTTATAATTTTATTGGTAAACATTTTAACTTTATACAAGGACTATCACAAAACCAATGACTGATACATGACTTCTTCTTTTTTTAACTCTGACTGGACTCTCTCTTTGACTTGACCTGGTGGGCCTACCCGGAACCGGTTGGAACCGGACCGAAAATCCGGGTTTGGAATCGGAACCGATTGTAACCGGTCCGGTTCCGGTTCCAAATACATGGAACCGATTTTAAATCGGTCCGGTTCCGGTTCCAGAACAACCAAAACCGGAACCGGACCATAAAACCGGAACTGGATTTAGAACCGGATTCATTGCTTGTTTAAGTTTCTGTTTACTTCTATAACTAGTTGATCATTGCGTGTAATTACAGTGATGCTATTGTGTTGTGTTGTTGAGATTAAGGAGGAGTTGTGAAGGAGTTTCTATGAAGATATGCGGCATCCTTATGCAAAATATAGTAACATTATCAAGGAGTGCTGGACAAATGCTAATAATGATTATTATCGAGACACTGTGCAGAGTTACAAAATGGCAGTAATTAAATCCCAAGAGAGACTGCGAAGCTGGAGCAATAGGGAGTTCAGTAACAAACAGAGGAAGATGCGAGAGTTAAGCAATAGGCTGCAATGGATTAAAAAAATAGGGTAGTTCACTTTATCTATGTTAGTAACAGAGAAGGGAAAAAATAGGGTAATTCGGAACCGGACCGAAACCAGACCAGAACCGAATTGGAACCGAATAACAGGGTACCATATTTAATTGGGTAGGTTCCAGTTCCACTTAGTTAGGAACCGATTTTTTCCGGGTAGGTTCCGGTTCCATGCGGAACCGGAACCGAAACCGGTTTTGCTCACCCCTACTCCCATCAGTATCCGTCCTCCAAAGCTCGTCCTCCGAGAATACCTGTAAAACAGAGAAACTGAGAGTGGGGGTTAGACCGTTTGTACAATTTAAGTGAATGGACGATTTAAAATGAAAAATGAAACACTATTAGGAAAATACTTGGTTCTAAAACTAAAATTCTCCCAGGAAATCTTGTCTGAAATCTCTTTCGTACAACTTACCTTTTCTGAAAGTCTCTTATAAATATGTTGTTTCTGAAAACTTTTCTTTATAGAAAATCTCTCTCTGGAAAACTAACTTTGAAGTCTGTATCTAAAAACTGTTTCTGAAAACTGATCTCTGTCTCTGAAAACCTCACGTATGGGGACGTTACGTATCGTCGTCCCCTTATATGCATAACTAAAGCCAGAAGTACAAATCCATGACTTTGGGGCAATACGTATCGTCGTCCCTCAATGCATGCCACTCCTATCTCTGAAACTAGTGGGCTTGAGGCGTTATGTATCGACGTCCCCCAAGCCACTGAACTAGAACTGGGGATGCAGATATATGCTACCATTTAAGCTTTGAATCTAGGATCTAGGGGCATTTGTCATCCCTAATCCTGAACTAGGATCTGGGGGCGTTACATATCACCGTCCCCCAGTCCTCTACATGTGCACATGTCATATGTTAATTACATGTTTGTATCAAGTTACATACTGATGTGGGTTTTTCCCCCATGCTTCGAAAACATAAAACCATGCATTTGAAAACATCTTTTTCTAAAACATTTCTCGGAACATGCTTTTTATAATATAATATAAAACAAACTTGGCTCACGCCCTAAATACAGAAAATATAAGTCTGATATTTAAACCAATCATAAAGTAAAATCAACTTAAGAAAAAGTGTGTCCACTCACAGATTTTGAGTCTGGATGGCACAACCCTCTTGCTGAAGAAAACTTCAATTCCTGCGATGATCTATATTTGATAACTTTGATTAGAAAGTGGGCTGAGAAATATTTTCTGAATTAAACTAAGTTTATCCACACAAATACTTATCATTATTTCAAGGCATATCATACTCGTATCATGATGTAATGTTTATTCACGAACTGATACGAGACCCTTAGGGTGGCTTCTAACATGCTAGGGTGAAGCTGCAATGGTTTTGAACTAATTTGGGAAATTTTTTGACCACACGTAGCGACGCGGGGCACTGCGCGTCGCGATGCGTATCATTCTAGAAACATACCTGGAAAATTCCCAGTATGCGTCGCGATGCAGGGCCTTGTACGTTGCGACACGTATCAATCCAGAAGCGTATATGGGAAAATTCCTAGTTCTCGTCGGGACACGGAGCATTCTGCGTCGCGACTCAAAGCCAAATTCTGGTCTTAACTTCATCCTTTCATACTCAATTTGCTCAACACTATTTCCTTATTTCTACACAAGCAAATAATCTCAATAAATATCTAAAATATTATCAATATCATTCTCAATATCAACTCATGTCCAATCTATAACCGTTACTTAATCTCATGCCCAAAACTTAACAAGTTGGGGGTTTCCCACAATCATCATTTTCTTAACACCAAAACCATATAAACATCAATAACCATAACTCAACTTCTTCTTATTATTATTATTCTTCTTCTTCTTCTTCTTAAAATTTGCATTATTGAAGAAAGGTTTGGAAAAGTTTAGAAAGTTAGAGATTTTTCTAGATGGGTTCACGGCACTATTCATCCAGATTGTTGACCTGCATTTTCAACCTAATTCTGGTTTGAATTTGGAAAAATATTCAACTCATAAGTTGTAGGTCTCGATCTCAACTTTCTTACGATACAAAAATTATAAAAATCATAATTTATATGAGAAAGTTATGGCCCAAAAACCATGGGCTGTCCAGAGTGGAACATCTTATCATCTAGTATCGGAATCTCAAAAAACAATTCGATCGTTCCCAAAGTCTTTTCATGAGAGTGTATATGTCCAAACATAATTTATATTATGTAACACTCATCCCATAGTGTAACAGTAATCAGGATTTCAGTAGTCGGGATTCCCGATCGTTACAAATTCTTCCCCCTTAAATAGGATTCTTCCTCGAATCCCTTCTGGGTCTTAACTCATAAATTTATTCTGGTCGAGGATATCTGTGTCTTTGTTTATCCTTAACTTCCTTAATTTCCTTTCTGATTAACCTCTGGAAATCTCTGGTCATACTTGTACATACTACTCCAAAGTTCATGGCCCTTAATGAATGATTTCTTAACTTACTGACTGAAAGGTAATTCCTTAATCTCATTCCATGATCCTTTGCTCAGTACTCTACACTTATCATCATATTAGCACTATCACTACACCTTACAGTAACTTTATTTCTAAACCTCCCAACTATAGTCAGCATCATTTATCATTTCCACAATTATATTATATTGTGGTCTGTCGTCTAACTTATTTTAGTTCCATTCTGATTTGAAGCCTTTAATACCTTTTGCCATAATAAAAATAATTTCTAGTTATCTTTAGAAACTTTAGTTAGCCTTAACGTTTAAGGTATCCCAATTTTACTTTATACTATAGCCAATAACCTTCACTTTCCCCTTAACTTGTATATACTTCAGGTCCTTTAACTATTCTTGATAATGTTACTACTTAAATGACTTTATAAGAGATATACTATTAAATATCTTCTTGGGCCCAATCTTAGCTAGCTATTTGATCTTTCTCTTTTCTCTTTACTAAGTCCTCGTTACTTATGAGCTTCTTCCTTGATGTAATATCCCGGTCACCCGTAACCTGCCCAACACAGTAAAAATTTGTACGAAGCATGTTTATATTCAATTTAGGATATAAAAGTGATTTCCATGACTTAGAAAACCCGACCGGAGACTCGGGGCCAAAATTTGATTTTAACGGCAAAATCGCCCGGCGAGCCATTCCAGAAAGATTTCGGTATTTCGGCTCTAACGTTTTCATCCGAACTCCGATTTGTATACCGTTGGAAAGCTAAGACATAGACGAACATCTTTCATGTTGAACATTGTTCCAAAATCAGAGCATAACCAGGTCAAAAATGCGACCAAAGTTACTGTTTTTGTCAAAATTCGAGAACAAGTGAAATGGTGACACTTGGCACTACCAAAGCCACTCCTTATCAACCAAAAAAATCTGCAACATGTATAAATACCAGTACTATTCATTCTTTCTCTCTCTTCAAGCCAAAATTCGTAGCTTCCCCTTCTCCTCATGCCAATGACATTTCTTCATCAATTTTAAGTTTTGTTTATGGAAAATACATGGATTCAACATCAAATGAAGCATGTAAGTGTTTTACACCCTTCCTTCTTGCAATTTTCAGTTTTGAACATGATTTCTTCCCCCCAAAATTCGAAACTTTGAACCCTAGAATTTGGGGGTTTTTGATTTTTGGATTTGATAGAAGTTATGGCATGATTAGGTTGTTGTTTGGTGGAGGTATAGCATGGTTATAACTTGGTATTGATTAATGTACATGATGAGCTTGGAGAGGCTCTTGGCCGAAACTAGGAGGATGAAAGTGAGTGGTGATTTTGTTGATTTGTTGACTTGTTAATATTGAATGAGTGTTGTATGATGATATGAACACAAAATAATTTGTTTGGTTTGATTGGAATGAGAAATGCAAAAAAAAAAATGTAAATTGGACAGTTTGGTTAAAGAAATTTCAGGTTCTGTTGCACATTAATTTTCGTGCCTTTAGAGGAATAATTAGGAGAAGTGTAAAACATAAAACTTGTGGATTTATGTCTCATATATATGTCTGTAAAATGGTTAAGTGAAATATTAAGTATTGGAAAAGTTATGAGGTTGTGAGTAGGGCTGTTTCTGTTTGTTAATTATGCAGGTAGCCCGAATTTGATCAACTAATTTGGGAATTTTAGGGGCTGATTTAGTCTGAGTGATAAACATGAAATTTGTTCATTCATGTTTTAACTAAATGCCTGTAAAATAATTTTTCAATTGGATCTAAATTGCTCCTGAAATGATGAAGAAACCGAGACCTGTTCAGATAGTAACACTGCTGGAAAACATGGCAAAAATTAGTAAGTTGTGTTTTATGGTTTGATCAAGTTTGATATATGCTTGTGGGAATGATTTGCATGATTTGATAATGGCTTGATGATGAATAATGCGTATGCGGATGAATGTTCATGCATGATAATGAAAATGAATTGAAAAGTGCTAAACTTGAATATATGTATATTGGCCGAATCGAGTAATAATGGAATGGGGTTTGTGTCTTTGTGAATTGGATAACGATTGGTAGTAAAAAAATGTATATGCTAATGCATTGTGTGATGACTTGTGAAGTAGATGAAGAATGTGTGTTAATGATGAATGCATAGGGAAAACAAAGTGCATGATATGATAAAGTGAATGAGTATTCTGACACTGATGAGTTTAATATACTTGTGAATTAAAGGAAGTGGAGTTGATGTGTACATGCTTTGGATATCGAATGGTGACAATAGAAAGTATCAAACTCGGATAACGTTGGAGTCCAGGTAAGTACACTATGCTAGGATTTCCTTGGATTTGTAAACTTTAAAACGATAGGATTTAAAGAATCTGAAAAGATGAAAGTAGAACTTGATAAAGAGTGTGCTAGGAAATTTCTAGAGATTCCATTAGTAAGAAAGTAAAAGAGAAAAGATTTAGTGAATGCGGGATACGGAAAATGTGTGAAACATGGAAAGCATGAGAATCTGAACATTTAACGTAAACTCGGTAAATTACGGAAAAATGGATTATGAAGGTAATAAGTGATTGGACTTATAGTTGTGAGTATATTCGTTAAAGCATGATTACAAGTGTTTGTACAAATCGGAAACATGTCTATATTAAAGATGATAGAAATGTATGAACATGAGTTATGATGTAATAATAATATAAGTGACTGTTTGGTAGCATATGATATGCTTAGAAATACTATTAAGAGTTGCGGATGTTTGAATGTATATAATATATAAATGTTATGTGGTTATGCTTGGGAATGCGCGGTGTGTGAAACATAGGTATGTGCTATAGCTTAATGGTTATGCGTGAATATAAGTCATGGGAATACGGTAATGAGAATTTAATGCGAACTGGGTAAAGTAAGGAAAATGGTTAAGAGGTGAATATTTGAACGTGTGTTATACGTTTTAAGAAACGATGATAGTAATGATGCATTTGTAATAAAGTGAAATAAGTATGAATGAGATTTAGAATATAACAGCATGTGAGAATGCTAGATTCATCGTAATGATTGTAATTCAATGCCAGTATGAAATATGTATGCGTATGAATTATACTATATTGTTGATGTATGGAAACGCTTGGCAATGCATGGTATGCACGGACTACAGGTATGTGTTATGACTTGAGAGTTATCTGTGAATGTGTCGTGATGTTTAACGAGATTATGAGCATATAAGAATGTTGAGATGATTGTGTTGGATCATGTGTGTTGAAAGCAATGATGTATAATTGCATAAGAATAAATAGTGCGAATATATTTGAGAATATGCATATCTGAGAATGCATAAGCATGTGCATGAAACTAATGTAAGCATTTCCGAAATATATGTGCATAAGTGCATAAGTATAAATCAAAGGTTTTCAGAAGCAAAAAAAAAAAAAATGTTTTCAGAAGTTGATTTTATGATTTTCGGGGCATGAGGGAAAAACTCACCCCAGTACGTAACTTGAGATACATATGGAATTGACGGATATCATATGGATTCGGGATTGGGATTTGACCCATCCCAGTTGTACATTGTTGGAATTGACAGATTTATACACATGTGCACATGTGGAGGACTAAGGGGACGCTCCAAGATCCTCAGCGCTCAGATGGTACATTCTTGGGCGGAGATGCGCCTTCGGGCGGAGATGCGCCTACGGGCGGAGATTTGGTTTTCAGAAAAGGATTTCAGATTTCAGTTTTCAGTTTTCAGTTTTCAGAAAGAGTTTCAGAAAAGAACTTAGAAAGACAGTTTTAGAAAGAAGTACAAGAAAAATAAAGATTTTCAGAAAGAGTTTCAGTTTTCAGATTCCCAGTAAACAGTTTTCAGAAACAAGATTTTAGAAATAGTTTCCAGAAACCAGAGATTCAAAGCATGATTTTAGAAAGATAAGTTTTATTAAGAGATTTTCAAACTGAGTTTCAGAAAGCAGTTTCTCAGAAAAAGTATTTTCTAAAAGCATGACATGTTAGAGTAGAATATGGTTTATAAATCATGTATTCTAGTAATTCATCTGAGATGCACATAGTTGATGTTAATGCATGATAGCATGATCACATTCATATAAGTATATAACTGACGTTTATATGTATCGTATGTCTACATACAATGAGTATTTTAGAAAACATTGATGGATGATAACATGATATGTTAACATGATTTCTTATATATATATAAATGTGTGTGTGACTACAGTGGGATAAACACGGCAAGTTAAGGTAGAGCATAATATACAGACTATGCATATTGATTATGATTTATGATTGTTATTAGAAGTGCTTAAAGGGCATTGATGCATGATAACATGGTTACATTTAGTTGTATATATGATTGATGATTGTATGCGTTGTATGTTTACATCGAATAAGCATTTTGTGAAACACGGGGGCAACAATAATGTGGTTACGCAAACATGTATGCAAGGTTGATAATAGTATGTTAAGCGTTTAATAGAAAGAATATTTTATAATGACCGATTTGATGATATTTCAAAATAAAGGAAGAAAGGAAGTTATAATAATTACCTAAACTGGATTACTAAAGAGTAAGTAGGAAAGAGGAAAGATATCAGAGTAACGCAGCGGAAACGTAACAGGACTTAATATAATAAATGGAATGATAGAATGTGAGGACTATATTATAGATATGTAAAGTGTAAGTAGGAAACAAGATGTAATTGTGAGTATGATTCAGAAAAAGAAATTAGTAACAAAGTGGTAATGTTTGAACACAGATAAGAGTTTTACAGTTCACTCGGAACTGGCAATTATGTGTGATTATAAAAACAGTTTAGATTATTAAAAGACTAAGAAACAGACTTACTTGTTTATCGCTTAAGGAAAGAGCATAGTTACTTACTGAGTCTTATGACTCACAACCCAACAGTGTTTGAGTTTTGCAGGTTGGTGACCTGATCGGTCGACCACAGACATTAGAGCTTGAGGAGCCGGATAGCAGCGTTGCAGTCAGCCAGTCACCAAGTCTTGGGAAAGTCGAGTCTTGTGTTCAGGTTGAGTTTAAAAGAATTGTATTTGAGTATTGATGAGACGTGCTGAGCACGAATGCTTTTTTTTGTAAAAGTTTTTGTATATTCGTATTTTCGGGCACAGAGTCCTGGTTGTATTATGTCTTTATGTCTGCATCGCATTTTAGTCGGGCCCTTAGATTGCATTGATGTTGTAATTCCGGCTTGAGGCCGAGATTTTATGTTTATGTTGTATATGGATGCTGGCTATAGGCCAGGTTGCATGATGTTACGAATACATCATGCCAAAATTTTTCTAGAATCAGAGGCTTATGGAGATGGGTTTAGCCTGTCTCCTGCCGGTAACATTGCTACTAAGGCGGGATGTTACACTTAAATTCAATATGGATGTTGGCTATAGGCCAGGTTGCATGATGTTACGAATACATCATGCCGAAATTTTTCTAGAATCAGAGGCTTATGGAGATGAGTTTAGCCTGTCTCCTGTCGGTAACATTGTTGCTAAGGCGGGATGTTACACTTGGATTCTCAAATATATAACTATTTATGGGTTTAGTACTTCCTAACTCATAACTAATCTTTTCATGTATTCTTACTGTCAATACTTAGGACATTACCTTTAGGTAGTTTTTCTCTGGCGATCCTCTCGGTTGGCTAAAGAGTTTGAGACAAAATATATATACTGAGCCTAACTTTATGTACCTTTACACTAAAACTGATCTATTTTACTCTTCTGCACCTTTGATTTCTTTGCTGGTACAAGTATGGTTATTATCTGTTATATTGACTATTCCTTCTTTGCCAACTTGCACTCTAGAATGTTCCACCTTCAATTATCCCTTAAATCTTATCTTGTTAAGAGTTGTTCCAATCTCAACAATTTCGATTTTTTTAAATTTTCCTTGACCGTCTCTAAGTTGTACTTAGTCTTTTCTTGAGTTATCCTATATATATTATCCTTAACGAACATACAGATCACTATCATTCCATCTTTCTCTCTTTTCTTATTATGATAAGACTTCAGTCTTATCATTCCATGCACATATACACGATCCATACACATCACATGATCTATCACACATACACATATACTCAAGCATACACAATAATCCAAGCATCCAGGAACACACAATCAAGACAACATATACATATGAGCTGGCTCATACATACAATACTCGTACGATACTCATTATCTATTTTAGAATATGTATGAGATCAATCTCATTTGAACGGATTTCCTAACCAGCGCGGCTACTACACCACGAAATCATTAACCAACTAAACATACACACATGCATATATATCATGTGTCATAAACTCATTACACGATTTCTCATACACAAGCATTTACATGACAAACATTGCTTAATCATTCATAATTGTCATACATATTCGATTATATATATATATATATATATACCCGGCCAAGGTTCCGGTTCGGAACCGGAACCGAACCGAAACCGAACCGGTTCAAACCGGACGATTCTGGTTCCAACCGGTTCCGATTCCGGAATCTGACCGGTTCGGTTAGGGTTCTCACACTGACCGAATCGGTTGGAACCGCTGGAACCGTAAGGTTCCTCTTGGAACCGAAAGTAAAAAAAAAAGAAGAAAAAAATTTATTTACTTGGAACCGTAAGGTTCCACAAGTAAATCTCAATTTTTTTTATTAATAATAATGAGGTTTAAAATTGCAATACTAAAACATGAATGTCCACATCCTTTTTATAACCAACTCTTGGTTATTGACTTCTTCATATAAGCGATGTGGGACACAATAGTCAAGTAACAAATATCCCACATCACTTATATTAAGAAAGCACTAGCCAAGAGTTGGCTATAAAAATGATTATATGTTAAAAGAATTTTATAAATAAAAAATCTATAAAAATGATGTGATAGTTTGAAAAAACATTACGATTATAGAACTTTTTTCTATTTTTTAAAATTTATTATTAAAAAAAAAACCGAAGGGGAACCGTAACCGAACCGGAACCGACCTGTTCGGTTTACGGTTCCGGTTCCACTTAAGTGTGGAACCGGGAACCGGCCGGTTCGGTTCGGTTCCGAACCGGAACCGAACCGAACCGCCGGCCGGGTCTATATATATCAAACATATGAATATACTTATTAACTTCGAATTCCGATACCATGACCTTTATAATCCTCATATTCTTTACTTATCAACCAACATTCACCATTCATATACATATCCAGTCAATCACGAACTTCCATCACTAGGAAAAGACTTAACCTATACCAACTCAACCTTTATACCGCTAAATCATATACATTAATCAATAAAAAACTTATCCCAATGACGCACATCTACACGGACTATTACAAATTCTGAAGTCATAACTTATTTCCTTTATTGATCCTTTATACCCAAATCATACATATCCAATCATCTCATGCATATATAAATACACGGTCATATGCTTATACACATACTTATACATACTCATACATTTACATACACGAATACATATTAGTAAAGATTCATACACTTCCATACATACACATAAACATTAAGCTCATTTCATGTCTCACTTCATATCATATCAATAACAATGATCCATACATGTGGTAGTCGATTATCCTAACCATACGTGATCTCGAACTTCGTTCTCAAGAATATACCTTAACTATCATATTTTAACCTAACATGTCAATCATATATATATATATATATATATATATATATAATCAAACACGAATCACCAATTTAAGTTCTCATCGCATGGTTTAATTACCTGACTTCGCGAGCACTCCATGTCCTAGTCACATCTGTCAAAACAAATGGTGAAATGCCGTCAGAAACATGACTTACAGATATCATGATTTTTTTATGATTTTAGAGGCATGAAGGAAAACCCACCTTAGCTACGACTTAAGTAATTGACGGATAGAACATATGCACATGTAGAGGACTGATGGGACGACGATACGTAACGCCCCCAGATCCTAGTTCAGGACTAAGGATGACAGATGCCCCCAAATCCTAGTTCAGGGTAAGACAGTAGTATAGATCCACACTACTGGCTCTAGTTCAATGGCTTATGGGACGGCGATACGTAACGCCCCAAGACCATAAATTAGGCGTATGGGGGGACATCGATACATAACTCCCGCATACGTCAGGTTTTTTGGATATAGATTTTTCAGAGATAATTTTCAGAGACATGCATTTTAGAAAAATATTTTCAGAAAACAGATTTCTCAGAATGAAATTTTCAGAGATAAGTTTTTTAGAGATATGATTTTCAAAATAAACAATAGTTATGAAAGAATTTTCAAGAAAGTTCAGTTTACAGAAAAGATTCAGAGTTTTCCAAACAGAAAAGAGTTTAAGAATGAGATTTCTTAAAATGATTTTCGACTTTAAAACTTTGAGTTTTCAATTAAGTATTTTCAGTTTCAGATTTAACTCGTCCACTCACTTAGATCGTTCCAAAGATCTAACCCCCCCCCCCTCCCAATTTCTTTATTTTGCAGGTTGACCTAGAGGACGAGCTCAGGAGGATGGATATTGATGGCAGTCACTAGGGAGTTGGTCTACCAGGTCAAGTCAGGGACAAAGTTCAGTTCAATCAGAGTTAGAAAATGTCATGTAACATATATGTTATATAGTAAAGATTACATATATAATGCATTATAAGTGATCACTGTCAGAGTTGTAATGTGTATTAAAACTGAGTACTTAGTATGAAAAGTGTTATGCATTTATGATTGATGAGTTGGGCAATGGTCTCATGCTCGGGTTTATATATAAAATAAGAATAGCAGTTGTCAGAAAGTCAGAGGCTCAGGTGGATAGTACGGCTTATTCCCTGCCGGTAGTATCTCTCATATTGGGGATGTTACAGAGGCCTAGGCCCAAGAGGTATAGGCACCCAGCCTGATAAGAAATTTGGGTTAGTTTACACCTGGTGACCTGTCCTGAGGTGTGAATGTGTCCAGAGAAACATTACCAACCCGACCTTGTAGTTCAGCAGCTACTTCAATTTCCCCACCCGATGAGTCAGGTCGGTATGAGGGTGTTACATTCAATCCTAGATGATGTAAGCTCTACATGTGAACTTGTATCTTCTAAAAGATCTGATAGGATGGAGCATGGCTGAAATTTTATTGGTTGACACACGCTATCGCGTGGGAGTAATTAGAACACAGGTTGGCACTGTGGCATAACATGTAGCAGTTACCAAAAGTAGCATGGTTTAATGAGATTTGAGTGGTTGAGAGTAGCTACGTCAGGTGGCAGGTTGTAACTGTGTCAGGCGACTGGGCTATAATCCATAGGGTGATTGGGGAAGAGAGCCTAAGCAATAGTGTCTTAGAAACGTGGCTGACGTCACAGAGATAGCGTAAAAATGTAATTAAACTTAGTATATAAGGGGATAGAGAATTCATTGTAGAGGGTTAAGCAATTTTATTCAAAAACACTTGTAACTTGTAATAGAGAGAAAAGAACCCCGAGCTAGAGAAACAAAAGAGGTCGGTCAAACCCGAGCAATAATAAAAACTTTATTTTCCCTTGTTCCCGTGGACGTATGTTGGATCCATTCCGCCGAACCACGTTAAATCATTTGTTCATCTATGTGTATTTTATTTTTTTGTCAAGTTTGCATTTGATTCCAAACAAATCAAATAAATTCACAGTTGATGGAGGTTTGTTCGAGGAGTGATTTTTCCCGAATTACTTCTGGAACGAAAAACAACAGTCAATAAAAATAAAAATAAAAATTT
Organism: Zanthoxylum bungeanum; assembly: GCA_019454045.1. Taxonomy (NCBI): domain Eukaryota; kingdom Viridiplantae; phylum Streptophyta; class Magnoliopsida; order Sapindales; family Rutaceae; genus Zanthoxylum; species Zanthoxylum bungeanum. Next base: position 24,027 of record SKCR01011909.1, on the reverse strand, counting down.
TAAATTTACTATATGAGTGTACATAATAAAAATATAATTTTAAATTTTCTAATTGAGTGTACAAAATATTAATAAAAAATTTAAATTTATTATATGAGTATACAATTTTACTAATTGAGTGTACAAAATAATAATAATAATTTTAAATTTATTATATGAGTGTACAAAGTAATAGTGTATAGTCCCCAAGGGTGTGGTTTGGTGGTGTAGGGCTTAGGATCTCATCTTGAGATATTGGGTTCGAATCCATGGAGTGTGTTTCTTGTAAAAGCCTAGGACAGCCGGGGATTTTACATGCTCCGCTTAAGCCCGGAAATGGTGATTTGGCAGCGGAATTTCAAACGATTCCAAAAAATAAAATAAAAAATGCATTTTCAAAGTATAAAAAGCCCTCTTGTAAATATGGTTGAAAGTTGAAGGTGATTTCACTCTATAGTTATTATATATATTTTTTTTTTTTTTTTGTAATATTCTTTTTTTTTATTTGTTAATCTTATTATTTAATAATCATTTTATCAAACACTATCATCGTTTATTTAATAGCTAAAACTCCCGAACTTACAAGCAAGCCACAACACTATATGCCAAACAAACCATAAGCCATACATATACACTTTTATAGTTCTGTAAAATTACAAGGAAAAATTTTATTATATAAAGGTGATATCACGTTATCCACGTAATAATCCAATAATATCTTTCGACACGTGTTAAATAATAAAAAAATAATAATCCAAAAAAACATTTTCATACATATTAAATAATAAAAAAACAAGTTGATAGTTTTATTTAACACAATTTCTATATGTAATATAATTATTAATCAGTGGTATCAAAGAAATACTCTATTATAAGAGCCTTAAGAAACTCTCAAAATTTTTTTTTTTCTAAAAAAAAAAAAAAAAGTGAATAGGCTAAACATTAACAAAACCAAAAGATAATGGGATTGGAAACATGTCAAAATTGAAAGAAGCACGATTGTTGGGCTAATCAACACAGTGGGAATAATAATACTCTAATTCATAATTACACAAAAACCAAATATCCAAAATTGGTGCTTACGTAACTTATTAATCCTAGTCCTCAGTAGTCCTAATTCTAATCTTAAATCTTAATCCGTGTTTGATACGAGTAAAGTGCTTTCATTACATAACAAATTCTAACAATTTTTTCTTAAATTAACCTTTATATTTCATCTCATATGATTCTCGAAAAAATATCAACAGTTTTATATAATTAACTAAATAATCTCAGAATCATCATAATGTCATCTCAGGGAAGCACACTACCGAAATTTGGCGAATGGGATGTGAATGATCCTGCTGTTGAATTGAAGAGGACAAGTTGTGATAAGATTCCATAAATCAAGATAATTGAAGGGAGAAAATCCAAGGAATATCTTTTTTGAATCCTTGTAATTATATCTTTTATCTAGTAGTTAATCTCTTTCCTATTTCAAATTTCAATCATTGTGTATTTATAGTACTAAATGTCATTGTAAATAATAAGAGAAAATATATTTTTCTTCAACTTGTCCTCTTCAATTCAACATGGTATCAGAGCCCAGATCCCTTCTCTAATTTTTTTTTTTCTCCACATATAAACATCTTCAGTGAGAGTGCCTTGAAGAAATGCATTGTTGATGTCAAGTTGTCGGAGAGACCATCCTTGACTAACCGCAAGACTGAGAACAATCCGAACTGTGGTCGGCTTGATGACTGGACTGAAGGTTTCATAATAATCCACGCCAGGTCTTTGATGGAATCCCTTGGCAACTAATCGAGCTTTGTACCTGTCAATAGAACCATTAGGATTAAATTTGGTGCGAAAGATCCACTTACAGCCGACCAGGTTTTGGTCGGGACGGGGTGGCACTAGTTCCCATGTCCCATTATGAAGAAGAGCATTGTACTCCTCTGACAGAGCATGGCGCCACTTAGGGTCCTTGAGGGCTTGGGTAATGGTGTTGGGTTCTAGATTAGGTTGCTGAAGCTGGGCGTGGAGGTTAAGTTTTTGTATTGGTTTGTGGAGGTTGTTTTTGGAACGTGTGACAATGACACGGGGTGAGATGGAGGGTGCATGGGGGTGGTCGGTTATTGGGTGGTTGGGTATGGGTGGTGAAGTTGAGGGTTCATGTCGGTGTTCGTTGGTAGTGTGGTCGGTCTCGGTGGGTGTGGTTGAGTGTTCATGTGTTGGGTCGGTGTTTGGGTGGTCGGTCACGGGTGTTGTAGTTGAGTGGTCTAGGGGTCGGTATGTGTTGGTGTGGTCGGTGTTCGTTGGTGGTCGGGATTGAGCATGTGGAGGGTCGTGGGCTGTGTAGTTGGGTTGGGTTGTGATCGGGCTGGTTGTATGAGGTCGGTTTGAACCGTGGGTTGTCGGCGAGGGGTGGTTGACTTGGATGCATATGGGGTCGGTTGATGTTTGAGTGATTGGCTAGGTGTGGTAATTCAGGCCGTGTATGTGGTCGGCCAGGATTGGTTTGATTGGTAATAGATGAGGATGCCCTGGATTGGTTATGTCCGACAGGACCGATGTGGTCGGTTGGGGTTTGAGAAGTGATGGTAATGTTAGATGGAGGTTGTGGTCGGATATGGGGATTGAGTGGTGCGGAATTTTGTGGGGGTGCAGGGTCGGTATTCTGCAAGGGTGACTCCAGTACCGGTAATGGTCATGGAACACCATTCAGATATGGTGTGAGGAGTGGCACGAGAAGTGGACACAGGATAGGTGGCAAAAGGAAAAAGTGTCTCAACGAAGCGGACATGTCGAGAGGTGTAAAGCCGATTGGTGGACGGCTCGAGACATAGATAAGCCCGCTGAGTGAGAGAATATCCGACGAAGACACAGGGAGAGGACCGAGACTCGAGTTTGTGAGATGTGTAAGGACGGAGCCAAGGGTAGCAGAGACAGCCAAAGCTGCGAAGTTTCGAGTAGTTCGGTAAATGACCGAAGAGTTTGAGATAAGGAGAGTTGTGGTTTAAGGTTGGTGTAGGCATGCGATTTATGAGATAGACAGCAGTGGAGAGTGCAAATGGCCAATATGAGAGAGGCATGGAGGAGTGAGTAAGAAGAGAAAGACCTGTCTCGACGATATGTCGATGACGACGTTCAGAGTACCCATTGTGTTCAGGAGTATGAGGAGGGGAAGTGAGATGGGAGACCCCATGGAATGTTAAGAAGGAAGAGAGGGCTTGGTATTCCCCCCCATTGTCAGAGTAGAGTGATATGATAGGGCGTTGGAAGAATTTTTCGACTAGTGCCTTGAAGCGCACAAAGACATCACGGGTGTCAGATTTTCGTTTTATTGGGAAAAAGCCATATGTATTTGGTGAAATGGTCGATAAAGATTATGTAGTATTTGAAGTTATCGAAGGAGTAGACCGGGGAAGTCCATAAATCTGTATATATAACTTCAAGAGGTGCAGATGTAGTGAGAGTAGAGGAAGAGAACGGTAATTTGTGACTTTTATTGCATTGGCAAGCATTACAATGAAAATTTGATAGAGAGGAAATAGAAACAGCAGAATTAAATGAAGACAGGATTCGTTTAAAGATGGACGACGAGGGATGCCCGAGCCGATGATGCCACTCAGGTACAGAGGTGCTGACACTTGAAAAGGCGATTGGAGGCGACTGAGTGGGGGAGGTCGGCCATTCGTATACACCATCGTTAGTCCGACCTTGTAACAGAATTGCCCCCGTGCGAAGATCCTTCACATGAAAAGAAGATGGTAAGAACTCAATGGAAGTGTTGTTGGACTTGCAAAATTGAGAAATGGAGATGAGATTACGTTTCATATGGGGAACATATAACACATTAGATAATGTAAAGGAGTTAGTTAAAGTATTAAGAGAGGTAGAACCATGGTGGGAAATGGGGAGTGCAGTGCCGTCACCAATCATTATTTCATCCGTGCCGTCATAAGGGTGGTGGAGAGCGAGGTTGTTGAGATCAGTAGTGACATGATGTGAGGCTCCACTGTCGAGAAGCCAGGCAGGGTTGGTTGAAGGGTGGGTGGTAACATTTGCTTGATATTGCCAGGGATTGGTCGGGCGAGGGCTGGGCGAGTTGGTCGGCCTGGTTGGGGGTTGCGCACCTGGGAAGTTTGGGGGGGCGAAGAGAGGGCATTGAGAGACCACATGGCCTTGGTTGCGGCACCATTGGCACCGACCAAGAAAGGGTCGAGGAGGAGGTCGGTCGGTTCTGGTGTTTGTGTAGAGTTTCTGGGGAGTTGGGGGTTGGTGGTGGGTGCAAACCGACCGGTCTGGGCAGTGTTGTTAGGATGAGGGGGTAGTAGGGCGAACATTGGTGGGATGTGCGGAAGCCGGGTGGGAAAGGGAGCTGGTCCTGTTGCGGAGAGATAGCTCCTTGTTGATGAGTTTTTCATGGAGTTCATCAAAGAGAATAGTGGAATCACGGCCATTGACAGAGTCGATGATGGACTGATAGTTATCGTCAAGGCCGTCAAGTACTTTTTCAATTAGATCTTCATGGTCAAGAGGTTTACCAAGGGCGGCAAGTTGATCGGCTGTGGTTTTGATGGATTGCATGTATTCGGTAATGGTTTTAGTACCCTTGGTGATGTGTTTAAGATGATCCTTGAGTTGTTTGATGTGACCCCGAGAAGGTCGTGCATAAGTGTTGGCGAGAGTTCGCCAGGCTTCATAGGTGTTGGTGGATTGGGTGATAAGAGGAACTAGAGATGGTGATAGGGTGCCGACCAGAGCTGCAAAGATGAGTTTGTCTTGGCGTAGCCAGTATGATATTCGGGATTTGGTGAAGTGACATTATTGGTGGTGACGGTGCGTTGTGGGGTTTGATGATTTTCATCAATGTGTTTTTGTAAATCGTAGCCGATGAGAATGGCTTCAATTTGGGTTTTCCAGGAGAGATAATTTGTTGATGTGAGTTTGATTGAGTTGTGGATGGCAATTATGATCAAAGGTTTTGTAGGTTCTTGGGTGTTGGGGATGACATTTTGGGTACCGTCGGAGGCCATTGGAACGGAGGTTGGAGATTGTGGAGAAAAAAAAAAATTAGAGAAGGGATCTGGGCTCTGATACCATGTTGAATTGAAGAGGACAAGTTGAAGAAGAATATATTTTCTCTTATTATTTACAATGACATTTAGTACTATAAATACACAATGATTGAAATTTGAAATAGGAAAGAGATTAACTACTAGATAAAAGATATAATTACAAAAGATTCAAAAAAAGATATTCCTTGATTTTCTCCCTTCAATTATCTTGATTTATGGAATCTTATCACCTGCAACTGCTGATGGATTTTCTTTTGTTTTCATGAAGGCTAGTGAAGACAAGAAGGCTTGCTTGGCTGATGCAAATGTCACGTCCCAGAGGAAATATGAAAGAAAAAATGGCTTTGCTGTGTTTTTGCATGAGACCAATCTTTGCTTTGTACTGCAATATTACTTTTGTTAGCTTTTGTCCGGAAGAAATAAAAAAGAAGAAATGATGTTGTAACTAAAGATTTCCTTCTTACGGTAATGGAATGAACATGCTTTGCTACATAATTTTTGGCATTTTTTTTTTTGCAGTGCTTCTTGGCAAGAAAAGTGAAGTTCAATTCCTTACATGGGATGGGAGCTCATTATTAAAATTACAATTGAAGGAACCCAGATTGTCAAATTTATCCATCTTGGATATTTATCCCGTTTTTTCATTTCCTTAAATAATTACCAAAAATAAAACAAAATAAAATAATATCGTCTCATTCCAAACAAAACCAAATCTTTATATATTTTTGTTGATGGTTTTTCGCCTCGAGGAAATCAGAATCCCGAGGAAAGGTAAATTGAGGATTGTATTTGACCAGGAGAATAAAGAGGGCCCAGAAGGGGCTTAAATCAGATGAGTTACCCGAGCCAGTAGTTCAGAGGAACACCCGAGGAAAGAGCCAGTTGAGGATAGGCCGGGATACCGACCCGCAAAACAACGTTGGAGTTGTTGAATTGCAGGCTGTCACATGGGCAGAACGTGTAGCAGAGGATAAAAGTGGGAATGATGGCTTTTTGCTGACAATGGGTGGTTAAGTCAGAAGTCTAGAGCTACTTTTGCAAAGTGGATGTCAGAAGACCAGAGCTACTATTTGTAGAGTGGTTAGGGAAATGAGCATGGGCATCAGTGACAAGCTGACGTGAGCTGACGTCACGAGTTGGTGGAACAGTGGATTTGGGAGCCTATATAAAGGAGTCGGAGATTAAGTTTCGAGGGTTGGTTCCTTTTGGTTAGCAATTTCTACATTTTACTGCTTGTAAAGAGAGCCTGAAAGCTTAGTGATAGAGAGAGAGTTGGTCTGTCTTGACCCTAGCTCATAATAAAATTTCATTTCTTTGCTCCCATGGACGTAGGTTGGAGCCACTATCCGCTGAACCACGTTAATCCTTTATTTTTTTCTATGATTTTCTATTTTCTTGACTAGTTTGCTTTGGCTCCCAACTAACCAAACAAATTCACTGCTTGGGAGAAGTTTGTTCGAGGGGTCAAATTCCCAAATCGCCCTTGGAATGAAAAACAGTCGTCAACAGTTGGCGCCATATGTAGGGAACATTATAAAATACAATAAACACACTAAGTCAATGGTATGAGATGGAAACCACATGGCTTTAGAGGCTTTGACAATGGATTGGATAGAGAAGATGGAAGAAACCCTGCGCAACGGGGAGATGCTCGAAAGAAGAGGGAAGCGACTCAAGCCTTTTGAGTGGTTTTGGACCAATTTGGATTAAAGTGAAAATCCTGGAAAGTTGCGGGACCTCTCGGCAATTTGGGAAAAATTGATTTCTTGAATTGAAATTTATATTTTCATGTATAAGACATGAATTAATCATTTTGGGATTGATTTAGAATCAATTAAAATTGTATTTGACAATTTATGACTAAAATAATAAAAATACAAAATTTAGGGGCTAAACGGAAATGAATGAAAAATCTGATTTTTGGGTAAAAATTTCAGTTTTTAAGTATTGGGTAGTTTATTTTAATTACCTAAGAAAAATTATTGAAATCATAAAATTTTGATTTTTCGCATTCCCCTGTGTTTACCCGGAATTGCCGCATAAAGCCCCAACAGAGAGAGTTAGAATGTCTAACTTGTCATATGCTTCTTGTATTGGTAGCATTATGTATAATATGCTATGGAAAAGACCTGATATCTGTTAGGGTTGGTGCTCAGAGTGCCAATCTGAATCGTATTTATGTTCGATTCATGAATACGAACAATTCATTTTTCATAATATTACTTATTTATGGTAGTACTTCTTACTTTTATATACATATTCGATCTAATTACGATTAGATTGAAACTAAATATGATTTAGTGATATGTATATACTAGACAATGACCCGATAATATATAATGTAGTGCACAGTTACAAAGCAGTTTGTAACTGACATCCCAAGTATCAGTACTAAAAGTATATTATCAAATAAAGTTCCTGGTCAAGATTTGCTAACCACGGGTCGGTTAGTAAAATCCATTGAGACCAGTACATGTCGTATATCGAGACTTGGTCTGATGGTTTATCCAATGAACCATGAGTTGGGGAGACTCGTATATACGTGTAGGTATTTATATTAGATAAACAGTGAATGACTCACCGAAGATTTCCTAATAGATGGTACACCAACGTCAACAGGAATCTTCTCGGGTAAAGTGAGCATAATGGTCATTCGACTTGAGATACCACTGTGGATGTATGAGGTATCTTCCACACTTTGATGGCAGTCACGTCACCGATCTATTTAGATCAGACCTCCGCATGTTCATTGGGTGTGGACTGATCATCAGGATATCCTGTGTGTATCAAGATAGGATCATTCAGTTCTGTGTACAGAGCATAGGTATTCAATAAGGATTAGCAATCTGTTAAATACATGGGCCCGTGGTACACTGTAGAAGTAAGTTCTAGGTGTTATTAAGAGATTGCTAATAGAATCGTCGACGGGATTATTCCTATAGAGATTTGACGTTTTTATCTATATCTCTGGGATAATCTGAATACCTGTGACGAAAGGATTATACGTATGTGATGACCTCGACATGTATGATTCAGTGAGTTTATCTGTGGTCATCATAATATACGGGTGGATAGATTATGGACACGAAATTGGATTTCGTGACGGATATGCCTGAATCTAGAGAGTCTCACTAATGAAACATACTCGTAGAGCACTAAGGCAACTATTATAAATAATATTGATTATTATAAATCGTTTAATAGTTAAACGAAAAGATACATGCTTATATGTATTATGAAATATTTAAAGTAAATTTGATACATGTATTTAGATATTTGTATTAAGTAATTATCTAATTATTTAATTGATAAATAACTAGAATAATTAAATACATTTATCTTTATCATTATTAAGTCCTTAAATAGCTAAATGTGATTGGTGCACATGTATATTTACTTTATGGAAATGGTGTTCAAGTTGAATTTTGCTACCTTTTAATTTGATTAAAAAATTACAAAAATTATCATTCTTTTTTTAGTATTTTCGAAATTTACAACCCTAAGTATATAAGGGTTTCATTTTTCATTTGCTTTATCATTATAAGCTTTCAAAACATAAAAATATAAGAGACTTGAGAGGAAAAAGAAGAGAAATCAAGAAGAAAGTGAAGAAAACTTGCAAATTAGTAAGTAATTTCAACTTTTCTTTAGAAGGAAAAATACTTCTTTTATTCTTGGCTACAACATATGTTGTTCTCTTGTTTCTCTACTCTCTTTTTGTTTGTGTTATGAAGTTTGGAAGCTTGAATGAAAGATGTATGCATGTATATGAACAAAGTTTGCTTATTAATGGTTAATAAGCACACTTTTACTCATTAGATGATTTGGTTGTCATTCTAGAGATGCTTAGCCACTCATAAATGACCTAGAAGTGTTCTTGAGTTGTTTCATGGTGGTGACACTTGTTTGGTGTGGTAAGGATTGGATTTAAGTATTGAATTTGTTTAATTTGGTGTAATTTTATAAATTAATGGAAATTATAAAATTAGGGTTCATAATTTGGGGCTCATCATATATGTGTTGTAATTTGATGTATATATGATATATATAAAATTTGGGATTGATTGGATTTGATCTTGACTTGTTTTGAACTAAAAATGACCAAATTGCAAATCCTGGAAAATTAAGGGACCTCTCGACAATTTGGGAAAAATTGTTTTCTTGAATTGCATTTTGTATTTTCATGTTTAAGACATGTATAAATCATTTTGGTAGTGATTTGGAATCACCTAGTTATGTATTTGACAAATTATGACTAAAATGATCAAAATGCAAAGTTTATGGGCATTTCCGTAATTATGAAAAATCTGAAAAAAATTTCAGATTTCTGTTTTAATGTATATTTTATGTACAAATCATTTTGGTTGTGATTGAAAATCACCTAAGCTTATTTTGAACAACTGAGGACTAAAATGATTAAAATGGAAAGTTTTGAGGTTGTATGGTAATTTACTGAAATTATGATTTCTGGGTTAAAAATTTCTGTTTTTGAGTATTGAGTGATTAAGATAAATAAGTTTATTTTAATTATCCAAGAAAAATTAAAGAAATTGGAAAGTTTGATTTTCCCGCATTTCACTGCGTAACCCGGGTATTTTGCCCAAAACCCCAACAAAAATGGTATCATAGCAGGTCTGAACCTCAACACATGATATGAATATGCCTTTAAATTTAATGTTGAATTTTATCCTTACTTTGTGCATGCTTGTATTTATTTAATTTGATTAAATTAAATACGTAACATCTTTACGGAAAAATCCATTTTTAATAAGGTGTTAAAGTAATATGTATTGGATGCATATTTCTTGGTCGTCTTGTCAATACGGTTTATGATATCTATTCTATGGCTGCATCTGAGAAAGGGCCAAAGCAGTGAGGGTGTAGTTGATAAAAATTTATCCATACCGGATGTATATGTGATACTAGATAAATTCAAGCGAAAGCGTAAATTCTGAACGTGCCAAAGCTGTCAGGACTACGCAAGTATCTTGAATTTATCATGATAAGTTTAACCTTGGTACGCCTCCTTGTCAACGTGCCAAAGCTGTCACAACGAGAGACGACCAGGACCGGAACCTAGGAGTTACTAGTGAGTGATTGACAATGAGTTGTCTACCTAATAAATATACATAGGCGAGAACGTGCCAAATCTATGAGTCGAAATATATCTCCCTATGGAATTCAATTTAATCATTAAATTCCCGTTTTTCGGTGGGGATTATAGTATTATGTAAATAGTGGGAGGCACTACTTGGTTTAAAATTCCATAACTAAGGCAGTGTGTAATATTATGAAAATTGTTGCTTATGTTTCCTTACTCTATTGTGTTGATAGAATTGGACTTCTAATCTGCTGCATACATATTATTTGTATATGTTTTTCTGACTTTCTTTATGGTTGCAGATTTCTAGAATAGGTTCTAGATTTAGAGTAGGCTTGGATATTGTTAGATTAGTCAAAACCATCGGGAACTGTTGTTCCGATTTTCTTGAAAAATTAAGATGGTTAGTGACTTAGTTACTAAGTCACGATAAATAATCTAAATAGATATCAGTTTTAGGATATAATATTCTAGAGAGAATAGTTTCTTTTGCAGTAAGAATTGACGTGAATTAGTTCATGTCTCGAGATTCTTGACAGGCATTAAGAAAACTCATTAGGTATTTGTTTATCTGATAATGACATTTCTTGGCTTTAGTGACCTTTAGAAGTAATGTGTCTGACACAGTTTGCTAATCAATTATTTGTAATTGTTGTGAATAATTGAAGGCAAATTATAAAGCTAAAGAAATGAGATGAGTATAGTTGTGTAGAGGAATATCGATTTTCACAATACGGCAACTATAAATATTGGATATCGGATCTCCAGTCTAGTTATTTAAAATATTATTTAATAATTATTTTGATATTTGATATCAGAACTTGCGACTATTGGATAGCTACTTGTTCTTTATAAATAGTTATTTTATATTTTAATACGACTACTAGTGTCATTGATGAAGAGATAAACATTAAGAAAATATTCGGTTAACTAAATAACTTAGAACGGTGCTTTATGAGATTTTATCACATAAGTATTAGATGTTTATTCTGTATGGTAAAGGATGGTCTGATACGAGATCACACTACATATCTTTATCCATTTAATGAATATTGTATTCAGGTAGTGATTAAATCTCATGTAACCAATGATCGTCATTGGACCACAGATTTATTAAACTAATACATTAGATGTATGTAGTTTCATGAATTAGAAATTGCCTTAGATAGTTTTCTTTACTTCCTCTCGGGCGTTGGATTGCCCTAAGCTATCGGCCTAAATTCCTTCTACCTTGGGGCTGATCCTATGTGATTCTCGCTGACATCAAGTCGATTATCTTGCCTGGCATTTTTGGCACCTGAATATCACCTCCTCGGACTACCTTCCCCTCTTCTTTTAGTAACACAAATTTCCTTACCTATTTCAGGGCCGCGGCATAGTCCGATACCTCCTGGATCATTAGGTGGGACCATAACTTTCCGACCCTTAAAGCTCATTTGTAACTCTCTAGTGCCTCCAGATATTCATACACTCTGACCTTCAATACCAAGTTGTGGTATTTGTCAATAAAACTCTATAAAGGCTCGTCATCTCTCTGCTTCATCATCATTAACGACCTAACCATATTCCTTAGTGTGCATGCTCATTTAAAATTGCGCACAAATGACTTCACCAGCTGTGAGAAGCTGTTGATACTCCTTGGAGTCAGTTCCTGAACCACAAGCTGGCTGACCCCCCCAACGTTAGCAGGAACACCTTGCAAATCGCCACTCCTACCATTCCCTTAATCTTCATCAATAAAATAAACTTTTCAACGTGGGATTTGGGGTCCATGCTGCCCTTATAGATGTCCATCGTGGGCATGGTGAAACTTCTTGGAAACTTTGCCGCCAATGCTTCATTCTAGAAAGGGGAGGCAATCTTCATATCTTGGTCGGCCCGGGATTCTGCCTTTATACTTTCCTCTCATCTCTTCATCTCCATCTGAAACCAATCTCTCATTTGGAATTATAGATTTCTTACTCTCGTCCAAATACTTATTCACGCCTTCCGCTTTGAGAATGATATCTTCCATGACTGGGAACCTCACGCCTCCTCCCTGAATACAGTTTCAGGTCATTTTTCCCAAAACACTGGTTGTTACTGGATGATTCCAGGGTTCGCTTGTCTTCTTCTTTCGGTTCTCGTGCCTACACAGTGCTGGTAATAACTACAGACCTTACCCTCTTGGCATTCTTTTTAGTATTGCTTCCCAAGTCCATCATGTAAACTCATGAAATACTAAAGCATGATTCATGACCAAAATGTATGATAGAGTTGATTTTGATGTTAACCATGCATAGATTGAGGTTTAATTTTATGGATTATGCAAGGATCGAGATGGGTCAAAACCTAGAGTTTGAATGGGTTAATGTCGTGGACCCTTCGTGTTCTTGGATGGGATTTGAACTTATTGTAGTTTGAGGGAAGTGATTATATTGAGCTTGGCTGAGTAATGATGATAGATTGCCAAAAGAGTTGGCATTGGTGAGTGCATAACAGTCCTGGAATTGGGCTAGCGCCGCACGCGACACCAAGAGTAGCTCTCTGACCTGCATTATGCCTAGTGCACGTTACGAAGCAAAATGGGTCACGTCGGGAGACGAGCAACTTCAGGGTTGGCATCACGATGCGCTCCATCTTACGTCACGACGCATAGCCAATTCCAATAATAATTTTAATTTGTTCTAGGTCTTGCCCTGAGATGTTAGATAACGCCCTAAGCTTCCGTGTTAGCAGAGGCACATGCAATATTCACGCGCATGTTTAGGACTATAAATATTCACGTGTATTAACTGTACTGGAAATCATGCTTTATAGATTCTACGCAGGAGAATCCATACAGTTCCATTTGAGCACGCGAGCATTATGACTTCAATTTTGTAAGTGAATGTTATTTCTGTTATTGTGTTTTCAAGTTATTATGGTGGTGATATATTTTATTACAGTTCATGTATTGTAGTTTATGATTTACCTTTCATGATTAAAATTCAAGTTTTCCCCAAGTCACATACATACGTTTTTAGATTACGTTTACATGTTTGCGATCTACATTTTTCAGTTTATGTGTTCTAATTTTAGAAGTACCGATTAGGAAATTCGTTTGGATGACATTCATCTTATAGCTATATTGGGGCAAAAACTACGGAAGTACGTCAACAGATAAAATTGACTTTTAAAATATTTTTAAGTTGGATAAATTATTTGGTATCAAATACGTCTAATTTATCCTTATTTCACCAATATCACCACTAATATCAAATATTAATGTGTGATTGCGTAAATAAATTTCGAACAAAATTTTAGGAAACACTTTCCCACGGTTACACGATAACCGTTTAGCGGACCACCAAACCAATTGACTGGGATGACCAGACAATCAGGTCAGCCATGATATCAGATCAAACCATTGCTATAGTTACAAAGGAACTGTAGCCAAGGTACTGTAGCAGAGGTAAAATGTGGTAATTTTAACAAATTATCATTTTTTTTCCCTCATGTAGAAAATTCTCGAAACACTAGCGGAACAATTCCGAAAATTTTGAAAATATTTCTATACGCTGTATACACTACTACATTACTCCAAGTACTGTTGCAGTAACCAAAAACCCGTAATTTCACAAAAATATGATTTTACATCTAATGCGTCCTTAACCAAAAATTCTCAAAACATATCATGAACAATTCTGGAAATTCCGAGAATTTTTCTTACACATTTTCACATCTCCAATTTAATCCACAACCCCTCAATTTCATGTTGTGTAGGTTGTAATTGTTTTTTTTTTTTTTTTTTGCATAAATTAGTTAAACCTATGGATCTATTTATGCATTTGGTGTCATATTAGCATGTAATGACACTAATTTTACTTCAAACTCAAACTTTTGAAAATGGGTTCATGTCATGGCCGAATTTATGTTAAAGGAAAGGTAGTTTATCGCTTATTGATGACTTAAACATGAGATTAGTGCCTATGATTGCATTTTGAGGTACTATAGCATGGTTTGGGGATGTTAAGAATTCAAAAGCTTTAAATTGTGTTCGTATAGCCGAACCAAAAGGTTGTTTGGGAAGTTATATTTTTATAATTGGGTAAGAATATAAGCATGAGTTTAGTGTAATGAAATGGTGATATGCATGTGTTGAAGTTGGGTTGGTCGAATAGGTGTGTGTTGGAGGCTTGTTGTCTTAAGTTATGTTGTTGATGATGTTGTAAACATGAGTTTAGTATTTAAATGTGTTTATGTTAATGCTAAGATGTAAATCATATTTTGTGTTGTTTGGTATTTCAATGGTGGAAATAGGTAGCTTAGCCAAATTCATTATGATGAAGAGGGATGTTGGATGTTATGTGTTAGATGATGATAGGATATAAATCATGCATCACTTTGTTGAAACTATCAACTTGGTATTAGATTTAGTATATGGCTGAAATATTTATTGGATTTAGTGCATGGCTGAACTATCAATTTCTTTCTATTAAATGAAATGATATTCTAATCAATTTTGTTTCAATATATGTTTCATATTTATGTTGGTTATCAATTATAATTTAGGTATAAGATTCATGTTAATTAATCTACGTATTGTATCATAATTAACATGTCATAACATATCATGTCATACATTTTGTGACTCAATATAAACAGAATATGTGGCTTTATTATTATTAATAGCATTGTGTCAGTTAATAGTCATTATATTAAATTTGAAAAAGCTTTTAGTGAGATATTCTTTTCCTACATAAACTGTTAGGGTTGGTGCTCAGAGCGACAATCTGGATCGTATTTATGACCGATTCATGAATAAGAACCATTACTTTTTCCATAATATTACGTATTTAAGGTAGCACCTCTTGCCTTTTATATATATGTTCGATCTAATTTAGATTAAGTTGAAACTAAAAGGTTTAGTGATGTGTATATTAGACAAAGACCTGAGAATATATATTGTAGTGCGCAGTTACAACGTAATTTGTAATTGACATTGAGAGGTATCACTACTAGAAATATATTCTCAAATTTAGTTCCTAGTCAAGATTTACTAACACGAGTCGGTTAGTAAAATTCGTTGAGACCAATACATATTGTATATTGAGACTTAGTCTGATGGTTTGTCCCAATGAACCATTATTCTTTGGAGACTCGTATAGACATGTAGATGTTTATTTGATAAACACCGAATGACTCACTGGAAGAATCCTAATAGAGGGTACACCTACGTTAATAGAAATCTTCTTGAGTCGAGTTGCATAATGGTCCTTCGACTTGAGATATCATTGTGGATGTGTGAGTTATCCTCCACACTTTAACAATAGTCACGTCAACGATCTTTTTAGATCATACCTCCACCCGTCTGTTGGGTGTGGACTGATGCTCTCGAAATCTTGTGATGTATCCAGAGAGGATCCGTCAGTCCCGTGTACGAGATATAGGCATCCACTTCGTGATACTCTAAAATCCTTGGCCATGGTATACTGCGGAACTGTTTCGAGTATTTGCGTAGAGAATCACAATTATATATCGCGATATATCGAATTGTACACTACATAGATTTGACTTTTTATCTATATCTATGGTACAATTCTGGTGGCGACGGAGGGATTATACGTATATGATGATCTCGACTTGTATGGTTCAGAGTGGTTATTTGTGGTCGTCGTAATTTGCGAGTGGGTAAATTACGGGCACGAAAATTATTTATGTGATAGATACACCTGAACCTAGAGAATCCTGCTAATAAAGCACACTTGTAGAGCACTATGGCAACTAATTATGAATAATTTGATTATTCGTAATGTTACACATGTTGTGGTTTTTTAGTATTTAATGTGTATGTGTATATGATACATAATTTGATTAGATACACATTAATATTAATTGAAGAATAACACTTGTACATGTAGATTAATTAGTTAAATAATTGTTAATTGATTAATTAATCATACAAATGACTAATTAAATTTTACATGTGTTGGACACATGGGTAATATTATTTAGTTAATTTTATATTTGTCACAATTTAATTAATTAATATGATTAATTAAATTAATTAAATTGCTTAATTAATTAAAGAGTATTAAGCTTATATTGATAAGCATGTGGCAAAATTAAAACCACACATTTGGTGCATGTTTGACATGATTATAGCCAAGTGTTGTAAATAATAATAATAATAATAATAATAATAATAATAATAATAATAATAATAATAATAATAATAATAATAATAATAATAGTAATAGTAATAGTAATAGTAATAGTAATACGTAATAGTAATAGTAATAGTAATAGTAATAGTAATAACAATAAGAATAATAATAATAGTAATAGTAATAGTATAGTAATAGTAATAGTATAATAATAATAATAATAATAATAATAATAATAGTATAGTAATAATAATATAGTAATAGTAATAGTAATAGTAATAATAAATAATAATAGTAATAGTAATAGTAATAGTAAAGTAATAGTAATAATTGTACTAATAATAATAATAATAATAATAATAATAATAATAATAGTAATTGTAATAGTAATAGTAATAGTAATAATAGTACTAATAATAGTAATAATAGTAATAATATAATAGTAATAGTAATAGTAATAATAATAGTAATAATAGTAATAGTAATAGTAATAGTAATAGTAATAATAATAATAGTAATAGTAATAGTAATAATAATAGTAATAGTAATAGTAATAGTAATAATAATAATAATAATAGTAATAGTAATAGTAATCGTAATAGTAATAGTAATAGTAATAATTGTACTAATAATAATAATAATAATAATAATAATAATAATAATAATAGTAATAGTAATAGTAATAATAATAATAATAGTAATAGTAATAGTAATAGTAATAATAATAGTAATAGTAATAATAGTAATAATAGTACTAATAATAGTAATAATAGTAATAATAATAATAGTAATAATAGTAATAATAATAATAATAATAAAAATAATAATAATAATAATAATAATAATAGTAATAATAATAATAGTAATAGTAATAATAATAATAATAGTAATAATAATAATAATAGTAATAGTAATAATAATAATACTAATAATAATAGTAATAGTAATAGTAATAGTAATAGTAATAGTAATAATAGTATAGTAATAGTAATAGTAATAGTAATAGTAATAGTAAAGTAATAATAATAGTAGTAATAATAATAATAGTAATAGTATAGTAATAGTAATAATAATAATAATAATTAAAATACCCTTACCTTTTAAAAATCCACTCTCGGCCACATGGAATAAAAAAATGAAAAAAAAAAAATTGTTTTTCATTCTTTTGGCTTCTGCCATTTTTCCTTTTCGAAGCTGAAGAAAAAGAATATATGAAAATGGTTCCTTTTAATTTCTTCAGCTCACAGGCGATTTGGGCATTTGTTTGAAGCGCATGCATTTGCGAATTTGATTCGCTGACTTAAAAGCCATTTGTCCATTTGTTAAAGCAATTGAAATGCATGCTTTCAGAATTTGATTCATAGGCCATATGTTCAAGAATGGCATACGACCATGTGCTACACAGAACGCCATATTGTCCATTTGTGAAATGGAAAGAGAGAATGGTTGTTGGCCATTCGATGAAACAAATAAACCATTTGGGCATTTGAGGTGCTTCTCGTTTTTGGCTTGTTGCTTATTTCTTTGAAATGGTTTCAAGAAAAATCAATTTGGGGCTTTTCTCTTGGATGGGTAAGATAACAAATTGGAAGCATAAACAACTTCAATTGGAGCTTAAACTATGAAAAGTGGAGGAGTTAAAGGTAATTCATTAACTTGTTGTGTTGAAAATTATTTCAATTTATTCCAATTGATTTATATATGATGTAACTAGGGTTTATGCTTGTTTGTTGAGTTTTGCTTGTAAGGAAAAATTAATTGATTATATTATGGTTGCATGTGTAAATAAATTGGGGTAATTAATGTAATTGACCCAATTAGGGTATTGGATACTCATATTGTCATTCTAGAGTTATATTAGTCACTCATAAGTGACCTAGAATTATTTTAGAGTAACTTTATGGTGAGACTCATTGAATTGATCAAATTGGATTTGGTTATGAATATGAATTGAATTAATTTGAGAATTAATTTGATTAATTTGTAATTAATTCAATTTGACTTAATTTATGAAATTGAGTTGTTTTGGATGTAATTGGATGTATAATAATGCGTAGGAAAAATTTCTAGAATTTTTGGAATTGTTTCGGAAGTATTTTGGGAATTTTCCGTAAAATCGCATTAAAGGAAAAATTATAATTTGGTAAAATTATGATACTTATGAATGTCATGAGAGATTTGGGCAAAATACGTAATTATAATTAGTATACGATACCAATTATTCATCGGGACTGTTAAAATTTTAAAAGTCTATTTTGCCCGATAGCCGCGCTTCCACCCGAAAATCCCCTTTATAAACATCTTTTTTTGTCAATATAAACTTATCAAAAATAAACACCAGCTTGAAACCATTCTTGCTAAGTAAGGAACTCGAAACCAAATTCTTCTGAATATCTGGAACATGTAGCACATTCTCAAATGTCAATTCTTTCTTGGAAGTCATCTTCAGAATGTAATATCCCGAATTTTTTTAGAACTGTTCTGGAAGTCTTCCGAATTGAAGTTTAGAATTTGGAACTGAATGATATTCGGAAATACGACTTTATGTGTTGGGGAAATAGGTTGGAATATTTTAAAGTAAAGTTTCGTCGCGTTGAAAAATGCGTGGTTCTGAGAACCTGTTACGAGATTTCTAATTATATCGTTATACGCGTAAAAATTTCTTATCTCGGCTAAAAAAATAGCTAACGAACTCCGATTGAGCTGATTCTTGAACCATCGAACTCATTTTTCGAGACAAACAACTTTCGTGTTGAACACTTTTCGAAATGTGTATCAGAAGGGCTTCAAAGATATATATTTCCGTGAAAGCCCCATGACAGGGGACTGATTGTAATTTTCGGGGGTCTGAATGTAAATTTCAAAAACTTTTCTATAAATACCCCAAGGTTTTATGAAATCAAAAAAATGGCAAAAGAAATCAAATCTCTCAATTCGACCCCTCACCCCCAAAATACTTTCTTGGAGTTGCTAGTCACGCCGGCCGGCACGACCAGCCATGGGGGTGCGTCGGCCATCCCTTCACCTTGTGGTGGCCGGTGGCAGCCCCTGATCGCCGACATCGACGGGAAAATAGAGAGATAGGTGCGAGTTTGGGTTTACCGATCCCGGCTCGTCGCTTCATTTCACGACCCGAGCCTCCCTCTAAATCGAAGCTCTCGGAGAGTACTACAAGTTGACGATGATGGATTTTCCATTCTGTACCTGGTTTCACGCAAAACGAGGAGGAAAGATTCGAATGAATAGTGACACACGGTGAACAGTAGCTCTGATCAGAGTTTTTTCTATTCCAACGCGTTCGTGGGATCATTTGGAGTCCGTATATGACCTCAAAATCTCGGTAAGACCTCTCGGTAAAAATCTGCTAATTTCAAATTTTTCGCTAAATATTCGGATGTATCCAGTATCTTTGTATAGTAGCGTAAGGATATAAATTGAATTGTTTGAGTATGAGTATATTGAATATGTGTATTTGGTAGAATCCGAGTGAAAACAGAACCAGTTGAATCAATCCGATAGAATATGCAAGTTTTCGGTAAATGTGGGTTTTTGCGTATAATGATGTGTTTTGATTTTAATGATAGTTATTAGTTATATATGATGTTACGAGAATGTTTGGATAAATCCGAGTAGGTTAGGAGCGTTCGGGACCCTTCCGTAGCATTTGCGGAAACCTTTTTCGGAAGATTTTCCAAATACATGTAAATTGAGGATTTAAGTTCACTAGTGGCTCGAATTAGTTTGTAATGATGTTTTAAGAATAATAGAACTGAAATCATTGAAATTGAACTTCATTGGGTTGTCCCGAAAAGATCCGGAATTTCGTTATTACTTAAGTCAAGAATTCTGTAAAGTTACGATTCTGACGGTATTTCGCCTTTTGTTTTGACAGACTTGACTAGGATCTGGAGCGTTCGCGAAGCCAGATAAGTAACTTATACGATGATTGCTTGAATAAT
This sequence comes from Zanthoxylum bungeanum, assembly GCA_019454045.1. Classification (NCBI taxonomy): domain Eukaryota; kingdom Viridiplantae; phylum Streptophyta; class Magnoliopsida; order Sapindales; family Rutaceae; genus Zanthoxylum; species Zanthoxylum bungeanum. The sequence goes on along the minus strand of SKCR01011909.1, from coordinate 3,797 downwards.
TGATTGATGTTTTAAATATAAATAAATATATATATATATATAATATATATATATGATTGAAGCGTTTAGGACAAGACGAGAATAGATAAGAGTTATTCTTGAGAACAAAGTTTAAGGTTACGCATTGTTAGGATAATCGAGCATCACATTTTGGAACTTTTATTATTAATATGATATGAAGTGGGATATGAAATATGCGTATGTATGAAAGTACGTAAGGGTATGAATCTGTAATGATATGAATGCATGTATGTGAAGGAATATGTCAATGTATAAGTATATGAACATATATTCGTATATGCATATGATGTTAAGATATATATAGGTTGGATATACGGAATTGGTAAATAGAGCAAATAATGATTTCTGAATTGGCTTTAGTTTATGTAGGTGTATGTAATATGAATAAGTTGTTATTGACTTATACATGTGAGTTATTTGTATATAGATTGAAATGGTTAAGTGTGATAAGGAATGAGAGTAAGCTAAACATTTCTTGAATGAAAATGTTTAATTAATAAGCTATGTATTAAAGGTTTCCAGATATGAAATATGAAACTAAGTATGTTTGATCGGTGAATGAAAGATATAAGGACTGTTATATTTATGGCATTTTCATTCGTATTAATATGTATATTCGTATGTTTGAAACATATGTATGTTTGTGAATATTTGAATTATGTCTTGGAGTGATTGTCATGGTTGTACTTGTGTATGAGAAGTCATGCGATGAGTTTGGTGTGTCGTGATATGCATGCATATATGTATGTTTGATTGGTTGATGTTCTTGTGGTATAGTAGTCGAGCTGGTTAGGAATCCGTCAGACGGAATTCATCTCATACCTATTCTAAAATATGTAATGAGTCTCGTACGAGCATTGTGTGTGTAAGCCAACCGTATTATGTGTTTTTGAATGATGTTATCTTTGATGCATCGATTGATATGTGTGTTTCGTAGTTGGTTACATGATGTTTGTAAATATGTCTGAGCGTATGTATATGTATGATAGGACTCATGATATGTATGGACCTTGTATGCTTATGTGAAATGAATGGATGATTTGAAACTGATGTGAATATCAAATGTTATAAAGCGTGTTTGCTAAGTTGTATTGGAATATTATGCACGTATATGTGTAAGAATTATGAAATTGTATTTGCATGTATATAAGATAAGTGTGATATGGTATGTGTGAATGCAAATGAACCCCAAATGTTAAGCTATTGTAAAATTATAGTGGATAAGGAAAGTTAAAGAAATATTATTTTGGTATTGAAAATAGTCTGTAATCGAATAGAAGAAAATAAATTTTGAATAGAAGAAAGTATGTTTTGATTTGAAGGAAGTATGTTGGTTTTATCAATTTGATGATGTTTCAAAGATGCTTAATCGTAATAAAGTATAATAAATATGACTCCACGTCTCGTATGATGGAAATGGATCCGATGTAAAATGACTTATTCCGTGATGTTCTGAATGATACTTTGTGAGAGATTTGAATGTTTGGCTAATAAATTGGCATATATGAGAATTTGTCATGGTAAAGTATAAAGGATAATAAAAGTTAATAAATCTAAACATGTAACAATTTAGTAATTCTGATAAACTGCTAATTTGTTAGATTTGTTTGTTTGTTATATATGTTTGACTTGTTTGTTGTAATACTAGAATGATTACTTACTGAGTTTTTAAAACTCACACTAAACCAGTTGGCTAGTTTTTCAGGTTGGCTTCCAGATTGGTCAACCACGACAGCTTTGGAAGTCATGCTCGAGACGCAGATCACCCAAGCGGCAGTCACCCTCGCAAGTGTCTTGGGAAGATTTTTAGAGGTCTAGGATTTGTGATCAATATTTTATTTGTCATGTTGAGCAAGCTATTTGCATATATATATATATTAAGTAAACGTTTTGATTGCTTACGATGTTGTGGGCATAGAGCCCTTAAGTGTTGATAGATGATGTGAGCACAAAGTCCTTAGGATATGATTTTAATGTGTTTTGTGTAGACCTGGTGTCTTTTTGTTTGTTTGATGTTTTCTTAGATTTTGTTTGATGTTGGACTGTGATCCAGGTTGTCCAGTTTTATGATACATCATGCCCGATTTTTTAGAAATTTGGAGGCTTATGGAGATGGGTTAATCATGTCTCCTGCTGGTAGCATCCTGCCTCTGCTGGGTGTTACACAGAATCGTTGTGACTTGTCTTACCACCTTGGAGGTATAAGAGTTCCCCATTATCAGATGATCCACTTTCTCAATTTTCTGATTTGTAGAAAACATCTTGTTGTCAACACATATATGATGAGTAGCTCCAGTGTATACCCATTATTCCTTTAGGTTATCAACTAGATTGGCTTCAGTCACAACCGCCGAAAGGTCAAATTTAATACTTCGTCGACTGTTTTATCTTCATTACATATGCCTCATTTTTCTTCCTTTTGTATTTGTCTTAAGTTTTCTTATTTCCCCAGTCTTTTGCCATATGACCGTATTTTCCACAAACAGAGCACTTTCCCTTGAAATTATTATTATTTCTCTGAGAATATCCTCCTTCTTGGTTCTTTCTCTTTTTATTATTTTGCTCGTTTTCAACAATGTCTGTCTTTGATTCCATAGACTTGTAACTTGAGCCTTTCTCAAATTTCCAGTTGTCTTCTTTAAATCTCAATCAAACAATTAAATCTTCTAAACACATCTCCTTACGATTGTGCTTGAGATAGCTTTTGAAATCCTTTCACGAATGTGGTAATTTTTCTATCATTGTGGTCATTTGGAATGACTCATCGATTCTCATCCCTTCATCATAAATCTCGTGTAGGATTAATGAAACTCTTAAACCTGACTCATTATTATTTTTGAACCTACCATCTTGTAGTCCAAAAATCTCTTGACTACAAAATTTTTAAGTCCAACATCTTCAGTCTTGTACTTTTTATCCAAAGAAACCTATAATGTTTTAGCGGTTTCCATGCCACAATACACATTGTATAATGCATTCGTCCAACCCATTAAGAATGTAATTCTTACGTAGGAAGTCTCTATATTTCCATGCTTCCACTACTACAACTATTGTGGTATTATTTTGACCCTCCTCAAGAACCGTAGTAGTCTCACTCAGAAACTTAGCTAAATTTAATGTGGTTTAATAAAAAAAATTCTTTTGAAATCCACTCCACTGAATTTCTCTTGTTTTTCACCATGTGCCACAGGCGTGTGTGTATGTAATATCCCGAATATTTTTTTGAAACGGTTCTGGAAGATTTCTGAATTGAATGTTTGGAATTCGGAATGGGATGCCATTCGAAAATAAGAGTTTATATTTGGATAATAGATCAGAATATTTTAAAGTGAAGATTCGTCGCATTGGAAAACGTGTGGTTTCGAGAACCGATTACTCGATTTTTATTTATATCGTTATACGCGTAAAAGTTTTTTATTTTGGTTATAAAGAGAGCAAACGAACTCCGATTGAGTTGATTCTTAAACCATCGGACTCATATTTCCGAGACGAACAACTTTCATGTTGAACACTTTTCAAAATGTACATCAGAAGGGCTTCAAAAATATGAATTTCTGAGAAAATCCCATGACATAGACCTGATTGTAATTTCGCGGGGACAGAATGTAAATTTCTGAAACTTCACTATGAATACCCCATAGTTTCAACATTTTGCGAAAATAGAAAAATTTCTCTAAACACCCCACACGACCCCCCCCCACACGATTTCTCAAAACGCCAATTGCGATCAACTGGTCACTCCGGTGGCCTGTCGGCCACCGCCGACCGGCGCGACG
>SKCR01011908.1:0-35350 GCA_019454045.1 Zanthoxylum bungeanum | reverse complement strand
GAGCGAATCAAATCCAACAAAACGTCGATTCTTAATTATTCCCTTCCGACGTCCATTTCTCGCGACTTCCGTGACATAAAAAAAGTAGTGCCTCCGTACGAGGCTCATCATCGGGACTTACATGCAAAAATCCTACAGTTACATGTCAGACATTGATAATGTATAAGTCTGTGTAATGTGTTAAAAGTGTTCATGAACAGAGTTGTAATGTGTGAAGTATTATTGAGTACATAGTATGAGTATTAAGATGCATTTAAGTTGTTGAGTTGGGCAATGGTCCCATGCACGAGTTTATATTTGAGATGAAATTAGTAGTGTCGATCATAATTAGAGAGACAGAGGCTTAGGGGGTATGTCAGTTTATTCTCTGCCAGTAGCATCTCCGAGAGGGGAATGTTACGAAAATCAAATATTTTATTCTTGATAAAAACATGCAATTTTGTAAGTTATGCATTAGAAAAAAATGATTTCAGCTTTAAAGTGATTATCATGCACAATCTTACTCTACACAAGTATTACAAGATTAAGTGATATACCCCAATCTAATCTTCTTGTATCTTCTAGCTTGTTAAGCTCCAATACTTGATATTAAGCTCTTTTTTTATGTTTGATATCCATTATTGACTTGAAGATGTGCATTTATCATTATACCCTTAATACATGATTTATTATCATCAGAATTAATATAAGGTGTGAGATCTAAAAAGTCAACAATTGGTTAAAATTAACTTTATACTAAACTTTGGATTAAATGATGAGGATTTTCGGAATTTCGCATTACTTATATACCTAATTAGATACTTATCATAAATAGTAATAAGTTAATTAATTTAAGGTGTGAGACCTAAAAAGTCAACAATGGTTAAAGTTAACTTTATACTAAACTTTGGATTAAATGATGAGGATTTTAGGAATTTAGCATTACTTGCATACCTAATTAGGAATTTGTCATAAAGAGTAATTAAGTTTTGGTAGTATAAATTTTTTAATAATTATCTAAAAATGAGTAAGGAGTGATAAAATTAAAAAAAAAAAACAGAATTAAATCACCATAATCTTAAAATTTTATATTTATTAGTAATTAGTGATGTAAAAGTGGATTTTTAAATAATTATATATATATATATATATGTGTGTGTGTGTACACACACGTATATATCGTGTGAAAAAAACGTGATTGGCCACGGTTTTATTGATTTCGTTCACAGTGATTGGTCACTTCGTTGTGGGACCGCCTCTAAATAAAATGTGGGGACCACCTAAGCTAATCAACCAATCCAACGGCTCTGATCCATAAAATGCTAAACCCCTAAAATCTATTTCCGATAATCATCATCATCATCATCATATCTCCCTCCTCCCTCTCTTCTCCATCGTCAGATCGAGAAACCAAAAACCAAATTAATAAAATAAAATAAACAAATTATAACTCACCACCACCCCACTCTCCACTTCTCCAAACTCGCGCGCCAAGTACAAAACTCTGGTAACTCTCTCATTCAATTACGTATATATAATGATATTTCTTTTTAATCTTTGAACATTTCATTATTTTATTTTCTATTTTAATTTTTAAATTTCGTATGATATTTATATATATATATATATATATACACACACACAGGTAACAGTAGCTGTAAATCTTTTGGAAACTTCAGCTTTTTATTTCTTTTTTTTTATTTTATTTAAATTATTTGTATATGTATTTATGTATGTATGCGTGTATGTATGACAGCAAAATGTTCGAGGAGTCATTCATTGATATTTGTGATTATCTGCAGTATATGTTTATGCTAATAGATTTAAATTTAATATGTATCTGTGAATCATGCGTACATACATGATAGATGTTCAATCTAGGGTTTCGTTTTTGAAAATGATTGATTAATAAGTTATATGATTTAGGGAATTGGTGAGATGACGGAAGCACCGACGAGTCCTGCGGGAGGGAGCCACGAGAGCGGGGGAGAGCAGAGCCCGCACTCGGGATTGAGAGAGCAGGACAGGTATTTGCCAATAGCTAACATAAGCAGGATCATGAAGAAAGCTTTGCCTGCTAATGGCAAGATCGCCAAGGAGGCCAAGGATACTGTACAGGAATGTGTCTCTGAGTTTATCAGCTTCATTACCAGCGAGTATGTAGATCAATTGAATATGTTATTAGATTCTGATTTGTGATTATGATGGTGTTCTGGAAAATAAGGCCTATTGTTTTGTGGAAGGTGTCAGCTTTTGAAACTGAGGTTTTGTTTTGTTGGTTGATAATTGTGTTTCTTGAAATGAGGGATTTGTTTTGTGGAAGTTGGATTTTGTTTGGTGCGATAAATTTGTTGATTTTAATTTCTGTGATTTTATTTTATTGACATTGAATGGTTGTGTTGACAATGAATTGAAAAGGTTTGTCTTGCGAATTGTGATTGTTGTTTCCAGAAGCTGGCTTTGTTTGGTGGAATGTCGTATCTTGTCCTTTTGAAGCGTGTTTAGTAATTTTTAAAGTGAATTGGTGTTTGATGAAATGCTACGAGTTTGTTTTGTTATTTGTACTTGCATTGTTGGAAAATTTGATTCTGTTTTTTGAAAATGGTTAATTTATTGTCTTGCAGGGCAAGTGATAAGTGTCAGAAGGAGAAGAGGAAGACAATTAGTGGGGATGATTTACTCTGGGCAATGGCAACACTAGGTTTTGAAGATTATACTGAGCCACTTAAGGCATACCTAATGAGGTACAGGGAGGTAAGTTTTCTTTCACTTCTGGCTCCTCCTTTCCTTTACTGTTGTTAATGCCTGTTTTGTTCTAACTTATATTGTAGTAAACAATCAAATAATGGGTCATTTAAGCAAAACTTATACTTTGATTTGGTTCAAATCATTAAAATTAATGGAAAATTCACTTTATGTCACTTTCCATGCTCTTATTTATAGTAACTAAATGCAGCATTGACTTCTTATTTGGCTTTTTATGCAATGCATTGACTAGTGCGTTTCCTGTAAATTTCTGACAATTATTTCTTTTTTTGTTCTTTTGGGGACTAAATAATGTTTTCACAGATGGAGGTAATTAAACTCTCTTCCTTTTGATATTTTATAATTTGATTTATATAGCTTCTTTATTTATTTCTCCTTCTTGTAAAGTTAGGAAGCAAACAAATTGAACTTTGACAGGGGGACACCAAGGGGTCTTCTAGGGGTGGGGATGGATCTGCTAAAAGAGATACAGTTGGAGCTCTGCCTGGCCAAAATGCACAGGTGCAACACCTCAGTAATCAGTATTCATATGATCACGCTTTAGAATCTTTTTTAGTGTTCAAAGTTGTTATATTGGAGTTCTTGTTCTTGTTAAATGAGTTGTGATCTTAAGCTTGCTTTATTTTTTATTTCCTCATTGTGGTGAATATTTCTGCAGTATGCTCTTCAGGGTGCGCTCAACTATGTTAATCCCCAAGTAATTTTCTCTCGCGCACTTGATTATTTTTTCGTTGACTAACTGAAAATAGAAATAGAAATAATTTTGAAGATAACATTATTAGTGTATTTTCGATGTGCGTATTGGTATACCATTCTTAATCTATTTGTAGTTTAAATATGAATTTCGTTGGTTAATTCATGCTTGAAAATACTTCAGAATTCAAGTAATAATTCTTCCTACCTTGTTTGTTTAGATACAAAGTAACTAAATCATTTGTAAAAGGTGAATGGTCTACAAAATAATCATATATGGTCATGTTCACCTAGATCAAGACAGATAATTTGTGTCCCATCCCTGAAACCCTTTTGTATATTGACTTATATGTGCTGAGAATAATTTCTTTTTCTGAAATAAGCAGCTATGATGCTTCAATACACAAGTTCTTGACCTGCTTGATTAGCTGTAATTTTTTACTATAAAGGATATAGTTAATTCTCAATCCAATCGCATTCAAGTTGAGGGGGATGGAAATATGAATAAATAGGTGCCGAAGTTACTTGATGGTAGATACCAAGTTTCTTTAAAAGCTGATGATTGGATTGTTTATACATTGTGTTTCTTATTTGGATTGTTTATATACTGTGTTTCTTATGTTATTTTTCTTACGGAAATGAGCTTCCATTTGTTTATTAAGCCCCAATGGTGACACTATTGACTTCATTTTAAGTATTTGTCAACAGTACCGCTCAGTGGAAAAAATTTGTGTTTTGGACATTGAAAACAGAATTTAGTGCACTGGTTTCTTTTTCTTTTTGTTTGTTAGTGAAAAAATTGGGGAAGGGCTTGTACTGGAATTTTGGTGTTGGAATTGATTCTACTGACATTGGTTTCTTGCAATTTAACAGGCACCAGGGCAGTATATGATTGTTCCATCCATGCAAGGGGATGAATAAATGGTTTGTAGCCACTTTCACAAATTTAATGATTTTAGTCGTGTTGATCAAATTGTTTAGTTTCAACGACCATAGCATCTTTCATACAAAAAAATTCTGACTTGATCCAAAGTTCTACATATTTTTTTTCTTTCTGTTTGTTGTTGAGGGTGATTCCGATTTCATCAAAACAGCTGTAGTAGTCTGATGATTAATTCTTTTAATTTAACTCTTTATTTTATATATAATTGCACGAAACATGTGAAAAAAAAAAAACGTCATTTTGAATCATGTGATGTATGAGTATCTAACCTTTTATTCATGTGATTCATATGAAGCTAGTTGAGGGTTTTTCATATGAAGCTGGGAAATTTAGGGATGTTTAAAATTATATATTTCCTTTTCAATTAATTCTAGAAAATAAATAACATTATCAAACATACCCCAGCCCTTCCACTAATTTGTTGGTTGTTTTTGGATACTGGTAGCCCCGGACACAATAAAAAAGTTATCAATCTGTTTTTTTTTTTTTTATTTTATTTTATTTTATTTTATTTTTTATTTTTTTCATTTTTAGTAATAACCGCGTAACCTAATTACATTTCTATCTGTCTGATGGACTTGAATTCTAGGCCTCATATTATCATATTTATGAATCTGTAATGAGATAGATTTATCTATAATAAATACTAGTATGGGGCTCGTATTTTGTGCGGGTTGAATATATCTTTGATTATAATTTCATATTATAACAAAAATTTTAATAAGATTTTAAGTATTGATATTCTAAATGATCCGAATCTAGTTGGTTTTATAATTTAAATGAAACAATTGATTTATTTACACTTAATATTTATATTTTATTTATTAATCGATCAATTCTCAAACAGTGTTTAATTCACATTTGATTTTATCTCTCGTCTTACCCTCTCATTTGAAAATATATTCAAAATTATAAATAACTTTAAAAACATTTATTTTTTTCGGATGAATTCCAATGAAATTTATTTAATTTAAACTTAAATTTTCTTATAGAACTTGAAATTTTGACCATCAATGTACAAAAGTTTATAATCAGAGTCTGCATCATGAAACACAACAAATAATAAAAAATTCATATAAAATTTATAAAAATAATTCAAAATAAAATAATAAATAATAATAGACTTGAAAATTAAAAAACTGTCTAGTTTTTGTGAACAAATGTGATTTATATCTTTTATTTTAATAGGATATTATATTATAATGTTGTAATAGGTTTTTTATTTTTATTTTATAAGTTATTAATAAAAAATTATTTGTAAATATTATTTGTCATGTATATTTTTTTTAATAGGAGATTACAATATATTTTTTTAATTATAATAGGTAATAAAAATTAATTATAGAGATAGAGATTATGTATCTTATATATTTTATTTTATTTTAATGAGACATTTTTATAATTTAATAATGAGCAATTACATTATTAATTATTTAATACAGTTCTTATTTTAGTAGGAGAATATGTTTTTATATTGTAATAGATTTTTTATTTTAATTTTATAATTTAATAATAAAAAAAATTATAGAGATATTTTAATTTTATAATTTTATAATAAATATGAGATTTTATTTAGAGAACAATTAATTAAGATTAAACTAAATAAATAAGATATGAAAATATTTAAGTAGGAGAAACTGATACGAGAGATATTCTAGAGTCCGATTTCACATAGCTATCCCTTATGTACTTGTCATGTCGTTCAATTCTTATTCAATTGCATTGTTTATAAGTCAATAATCCTAAAGTATTCCACTCCCCCTCCCGAGCAACAGTGAAAAGATTATTAATTACCGACTTCGATATCCCTATAAAAATCTAGTAATCAACAATTCATTACGTTTTGTGATTCTGTGTTAATGACTTTAAAGGAACTATAGATTCTCCCGAACTCTATAAAACTCATAGGTTATATTCTCTATATCCTATTCAAAAAATCCCTCTCTCCCGAGCGATAGATTCTAAACATGCATCATCTTAATATGTGGCCTACAAACAAGAAACATTAAACGCAAGAGAATATAATAAACTGAATTATAATTTCATAAAATTTAAATTAGCAAACAATACATAGTTTCAAGCATTGGCTACATCATCCTCTAGAATTACGGAGTTAGTTCATGACTAAAGACAAAAACAATGAAAATAATGTCATGAACATAATGGAAATCATTAGAGTTTAAGAAAGAAACTAGATGAAGCCAGATGAAGGTTGCAAGGCATTCTTCTCAAATCTCGCTGAAGTATTAGCAACAAACGTGCTAATGAAATCTTCTAAGGAAGGTTTCTGCTCAGCTCTTTGATAGTTGAAGCCAGATGAAGGTTGCAAGGCATTCTCTGTATTAGCATATGACAGGTTCAGATGAGAGTAGTTAGGCATAGGATTGCCTCTATAGTTTTTGAAATTCCGATTGTTCACATACTGGACTTGCTCATATCCTCCGTCTGGTAAAAATATTCTATTAACAGCAGCAGCTTCAATAGATGGTTGGCCTTGTTGATTGGTCAATGCTGCTAGATGAGTCGTGAGGTATGACATTTGTAACATGTCGCCTCAGCCAGGATGTTACCGGCAGGAGACATGCTAATCCTGCCTCCATAAGCCTTTGATTTTGACGAAAATTTCGGCATGATATACGCAGAACATCATGCAACCTGGCTTGTAGCCAGCACCCTGAGACAACATGTTTATGCAAACTCAAAATATATGCAACCATCATCTAAGCATAAGGCTAGAACTTAATAAACAAAATGGGAATCACTTGGCCTCCGGCCAGAACTCAAAATAATACTATACTATTACATAATCTTTTACATATGCAATATAATACAAAAACAAATGCAAGGGGTCGGGAGGACCCATAACTTGACCCAGGACTCAATGACTCTCTTGACTACAATTGGGGCGATCCACTGTTTTCAAAGTCTTCACTGATGTCCTGCTGGCTCAGTATGACTGCTACTGACCGTAAAACTAACAAACTATTGTGGTGTGAGTCATAAGACTTAGGAAGTAACCATGCATGCATTCTAATAATAAAAACTTCCAATATTATTTAAAATTTAACTTATGTAATTGCTTTAATCACATTTGTAAAAGAAAGCCTCAGATTGATAAGTTAATTATCTTTCTTTACTCATAACTCGTATACTAAAAATTTATCGTGAAATCTTACTATGTCTGATCTCTACCTCAAGTTTGTATTTACTTATGCCAATTCTGTTATATTTATTATCTTTGCTTTGCCATTGTTTACTTATCTTAGTTCTGAAATTTTCTAACTTCCTTAACTCTTACCTTAACTTACCATGTATTTATTCTTACCATTGTCTGGTTTATCATCTTATATTCAGGTTTAAAAATAACACTTACCAAGTCTTATCTTAATCGTTTAACCGACATGTATAATTCAGAATTAATCATTCCATTATATAACATAACTCTTAGTTGACTTGTCATCCTTACAAGCTATAAATACATACATACGCTTTTACCTTCTTTGAAAACTTTCTTTGTAACAACATTTCATTTACCTGTTACCTATAAACATCGCACACCTCGTACATACGCATTCCATCATACATGCAAAGCCATATATATGCTTCATATACTACTTACCATGTGTCTGAACTCATGCATCATAATCACATAATACATATATAGCATAATCAAAATTTATAATGTAACATAATTCTCTTATTCATTTGCGTATGCTATAAATATATATTCTCATGCAGCAACTTGAACACGTATCTCAAACTATAAAACTCTTTCTATCTATGCTTGTCACAATCTAAATCTAAAATTGAAAACTGAAATCGGAAAGTCATTTCTGAAAATTGAATTCCAAATTGAAATTGGAAAACACATCTAAAAAAAAACTAAATCTCTGTAAACTTTACTTGAAAACTAGTTTTCTATAAATCTTGTCTGAAAATTGATTATAAAACTGGGTTTGAAAGTTTACATGGAAAATATATATGAAATCTGTAATCTCATTCTCCAAATTGTATTCTCTTGTAAAAATCATTTCTTTCTAAAAGTTATGTTCATAAAAACTCTTTTTTCTGAAAATCTGATCTGGAAAATTGTTTTCTGAAAATCTGATATCTGTAAACTAATCTATCTCTGAAAAAATTGATGTATGGGGCGTTACGTATCGCTGTCCCCCATACGCCTAATTAGAGCCAGGAGTGCAAATCCATGACTTTGGGGCGTTACGTATAGTCGTCCCCCAAAGCATGCCACTACTGTCCCTGAAAACTAGTGGTCTTGGGGCGTTACGTATCGACGTCCCCCAAGCCACTGAACTAGAACTTGGGGTGCGGATCTATGCTACCCTCCAAGCTCTGAAACTAGAATCTAGGGGCATCTGTCATCCCTAGTCCTGAACTAGGCTCTGGGGGCGTTACGTATCGCCGTCCCCCAAGTCCTCTACATGTGCACATGTCATCCGTCAATTCCATGTCTGTATCAAGTTGCATACTGAGGTGGGTTTTTCCCTCATGCCTCGAAAATATAAAATTCATGTATCAAAATTAAAAACTTTCTAAAACCTTTCATTTCTAAAATTCATTGTAAAAAAAACTAACTATCTTCTTAGAAACAGAAAAGTAAATCTCAAGAATCCTAAAGTATTCCACACACTCTTCCGAGCAACAGTGAAAAGATTATTAATTACCGACTTCGATATCCCTATAAAAATCTAGTAATCAACAATTCATTACGTTTTGTGATTATGTGTTAATGACTTTAAGGAACTATAGATTCTCCCAACTCTATAAAACTCATAGGTTATATTCTCTAGATCCTATTCAAAAAATCTCTCTCTCCCGAGCGATAGATTCTAAACATGCATCATCTTAATATGTTGCCTACAAACAAGAAGCATTAAACGCAAGAGAATATAAATAAACTGAATTATAATTTCATAAAATTTAAATTAGCAAACAATACATAGTTTCAAGCATTGGCTACATCATCCTCTAGAATTACGGAGTTAGTTCATGACTAAAGATAAAAAAAATGAAATAATGTCATGAACATAATGGAAATCATTAGAGTTTAAGAAAGAAACTAGATGATTAAACCCGAATTGAATCCCTTCCTCTTCGGACGTGATTTGACTATGACGTGAAGCGCTCACGAAGCCATGTAAGTAACCATGCGATGAGAACTTGAATTGGTGAATTTGTGTAATATATATATATATATTATATATATAATAATATATAATATATATTATATAATATATAAATGTATGTATGATTGACATGTTAGGGTAAAAAGAGGATAATTAAGAGGTGGTTTTAGATACAGAGTATGAGATTACCTATGGTTAAGGTAATCAACCACCACTGATATGAATTTTCGAATGCTACGATATGAAGTGAAATGTTTAATGACGTTGATGTCTGTTGATGTATGTAAGTATATGAACATGTAATAGTATGTAAATGAATATGTAAATGAAAAAGTATATGTATAAGTATTAGTACACGTATTTGAATATGTATGCGATGATAAACTATGGACATTTGAGTATATAAGATCGATAGATGAAATAAATTATGATTTCTAGTTTGTATTTGTTGGTTTCTATTTAGGTCCCAAGATCATAACAAGCATGAAAATAATGTGTGAATACATCAAATGAGATAGCGGAATACTCACATCGATCGGTTGAGACGATTGAAGAGGCAACAAAACAATTTCTCCCCTTCAAAGTGACGCCCAAACAGTGTAGATTTTTCTGTCCACTTTTTCAGTTTTGGATATGAGATTTGGAGCTCCAAGCTTCGTCGTTTGATTCCCGGCTCGTGGGTGGGTTTCGCTAACACCTTCGTATGTCTCATAGGAGCGTGCTAGCACTTGGATCTTGCCACAAAATCCACATATTCTTGCTTCCATGGACGCCATTTTCAGGCAGTGAGCAGCCCCTCAATGGGCGTGAGAAAGAAAAAAGATGGGAGAGAGAGAGAGTTCTCTAGGGTTTTCAAATTTTCATCTAATGAATAATAATATTTCTTACCAAAAAGTGTAGAGAACCCTTTTGTTATTCACCTTTTGGTAAAACCATTTCACTTTTACCCTAAACTTGGTAGGTGTGGGTAAATGGTTTTTCAAAAAGCAAAACAAGGTAGTTGGGTGGTAGGTACACCTACCACACATGGGCCCCACATATTTGAATTCAAAATTCAAATATCTCTACGAACATTTGCCGCGGCTCGGTTCCGTTTAATCCGATTAAACGAACTTCCGTCGTTAAATAATTAAATCTAATTTAATTAAATTTCGATGCCTCGCAAATATATTACGAACGTCGTTTACGAATTAATTCTAAATTAATTCGTGTTCGCATTAAAGTCCTACTTTAATTTCGTAATGAAATCCAATTCAAATTAATATATCCGATATATTAATTTTAGCCCATTCGAATAAATTAAATAGAAAAATCAAATTTAACTATTAAATTCATTTTATCGATTAATTCCAAATTAATTGCATTCTCTCTCTTTAGACGATATTTTATCCCAGATAAAATATCTCCGTAATTAATCCCAGATTAATTTTCTCTCTCATCGAATTAATCCCAGATTAATTAAAGTGCGAGTCATACATCATCGGTGAATCATTGGGAAGCGACCCATGAGATCCCCGGATATGTTGGCAGTAAATACGGTCGTCGGACTATCCGTACACGTAAGTACTAAGTACTACGTTTTACCGATTCACAAGACAAGGTTGGCTTCTAGCAAAGCACCATGCCTACCCAATTCTCCGGAAATATCCTTACATGAATGAAGGATCTGTATCAAGCGTAGTATACATCGTATAGTGCATATCGATCTAGTATTGAATGGTCACGTGCTAGGCCTGGGGCTGGAGTTGTGTCTGCCCCGTACGAAGCACATGTCGGATGTCTGGTAACTAGTCTCTATAATCGGATATACATGACCTAGTCATAATATCCCGATGGCCACGCAGCACTTAAGAGCACTAATACCATATCCTACGTGACACCATCTCCACTATGACTGGAGTGATACTTCCGTCTTGACATCACACCCAATACTCTACGATTCTCAATATACCCAGTATTGGCGTACACAGAACCGGTTAAAGCCCTGGACGACCTCAACCAAAGTATATTGATTGTCCTAAGTATTAGCGGTGCAAGTCTCAGGTTAAGACCAAATACACCTACCCTGCTTTCGGACTCCCATAGACACACAGTCATACTACCAATGGGATTCCGAGGGGGTCTATCCAGAGCGAAGCTGTTTCCCGTACCATCGGTGAAACACACCTCCTATTACACTTGCATGAGTATCCAATACCCAATATATGAGAACTATGCCGTTGTGCCCTCACAACGCGCACAAGTGTAATACTAGTCTTTTACGTATTTTTCGATGTCCAATCTCGATAATACTCTGACTAGGGATATTAATGATTTATCCTACGTGGACTGATACTGTCACTATCATTCTCCGTCCAGGAACAAATCATAGGGACCCTCCATCATTTATACATCTAAGGTGATATAATCACAAATGATAAGAGAGCAATCTCCTTTGTCACATAGTTAATTTGTACAACAACACCATGATCTGTACAAATAGTGACGCTATGGGTCATAATTGTCCAACAATCTCCCACTTGGCCTATAGCCAGTCACTCGAGTGTCTTACACCCGAACTATGTACGGTTGGCTCAAACTGCTGAGAAAAGGTTTTCGTCAGCGGATTTACATGATTATCGTCTGATGCGATTTATACGATCATCACATCGCCATGATGTATGATCCGAATGAATCAGATGAATATCGAAGTATATATCTGAATCGTTGATGAGACCATTAATTCTTTAGCCTGTGCTGACGCCTAGCTTAGCCGCTAACAGAACTATATCTAATCTAATTAGATTTATTATCGACCCAAATGGCTTCTATTGCTGCCTCAGCTGCAGTAATAATCCGTATTTGTTGTTTATATGGTACAGTATCTTGCTTGGAAGATTTCCAACTCACTGTTCCGGTATTCAAACTTTATAGTACCGTTTGCGACTTATAGTCGTCTTTATCGGTTTGGAAACTTGCTACAGCGATCCCAGTCACTTCAAGTTCTCCATCTCCACAGAATAAGACAGCATCCTTAGTTCTCTAAGATACTAACGGATGTTCTTAACTTCAATCCAGTGACTATCACTCGGATTGGTCTGATTGTGACTACATATGCTCAAAGCGTATGAGACACCAGGTCACGTACATTTTAAATGTACAATTTCTCAGAGAGTGTTAACAACTTTAAATCTATCCCAATAGATCTTTATTCCTAGAATAAAGGTTGTTACTCCTAAGAGTTCTACGGAGAATTATCTCGAAAGCCAAGCTTTCACCGATTGTTTTATGGTAATATCATTTCCAAGAAATGAAATATATTATCATTATTTTATACAGGACATTCATTGTCAGTGTGCTCCCACTAACCTCCTTATATACACAAGAATTATTTTCGTTTTGAATTAAATCATAAACCATTATGATTACATCAAACGTCAGCTCCAAGAACCTTATGCTTGCTTCAATCCAAACATGGATCGAACAACCCGCAAACCTAGTTTGCTGGTTTAGGTATAACAAAATCGTCAGGATGTTATAAACATCCTCCAAAAGGTTTCTGTTTAAGGAAAGCGATTTTGATCTTTAACTGACACATTTCATAAATGTACAATTTCAGCAAGCATTATCCAAATGGATTTACCGTGGCAACATGTAAAAGGTTGAACCGTAATCAACACAATGTTGATAACGATACCTTTTCGCTAAAAGCCTAGCTTTGTACGTTGGTATGTTGCCATCCATGTATGTCTTCCTTGAAGACTTTTAAGTACCAATAGGGACATTGCCTTACGGTACATCAACTAGTGTCTAAACATAGTTGGTATACATGGAATCCACTTCGGACTGATGGCACTTTGCCATAAAAGGGAGTTGATACCTTGTATCACTTCCTCAAACGTAGTCGGTTGTCTACCTCAACAAGATTGACATCTTTATGAGGTGAGATCAGAAACCCATACCCCAGGTTTGTTCTGATTCTCTCCGATCTACGCGGTTCTTGTGTATTCGAAGATTAATGGTAATAGTTTTATCCTTGATGAACTTTGTTCCATTAAGATTCGGTGCCTTGAACAGTATTACTCCGATTTTCATCGAGTTATACCATCCTCCCACTTACCACTGCATATCGGTATTCCTCTTAGGAAAACCGCATGGTGAGCAACAATAACATTATTCTCTCGTGAGATGTATAAGTACTATATTTATGGTATCCCTAAGATGACCTACAATTGGCTCTTATCCTATTTGGGTTTTAGTTTGGTATTATCCAAACATATGCCTAGCATACCCAAATCATCAGGAATGAGAAACCGCGTTTTCTTTCCCGTTCATATCTAATATGATATCTGTCAAACAGATTATTATGGAACCTTATTCAAAATAAGTTCTTGCACTGTTAATGCATTTCCGTTGAAGGAAATGGTAGCTCAGAGCGACTCATGATTAGCCTTATCATGTCTAACAAAATTCGGTTTCTCCGTACGGACACACAGTCAAACTGACATGTCTCGGGAGGAGTCCTCATTGAAAGAATACTATACTCTTCCACGTATGTTTGAAACATACTGCTTAAGTATTTTCTATTACGGTCTTACCGCGACGGTTTAATACTTTAGACGATCTGTTTGTCTACTTCGTGTCGAAACTCTAAAAGTTATCGATTTATGTTCTTCAAAAGAAACACATAACCATAACGTGATGCCACACCCGTTATGGTCACGAAATATTCATATTCACATCTAGCATTGCTAGATATGGGCCCACTTACTTCACTATGAATAGGGCTAACAGATCGGTGGCACTAGCACTTTTACCAAGTAAATAGTGTTTTAGGCACTTTGCCCAATAAACTAGATTCGTAGACTTTATTTGAATAGAATCAAATTAGTCCTAGTTCCACTCTTCGAAAGTGTGGATATACGAGTCTTGTTTGATTGTGTCCCAGACAACAATGCTACAATTAGTTCTTAACTGATCAAATCAGTTTGAGCTATTTATTTGTCATGTTTTATATTTGAGATATTATTTATATTCAAAATATAAATCCTGTTACTCACATCTAATGTGTTTATCTTAATATCATTCTTTATATAATGAAACACTTTAGTGTTCTAGAATATAAAGTCTATCCGCAACGGATTAAACACTGATATAAAGATAATGTTTCTAGTCAAACTAGTTACATTATAACAGTTCCTAATTTAAGTATATAACCCAAAAGGTAGTTCCTAAACATAGGAATCTACGGTCGAAACAGCGACTTTCGTCCCGTTTCCGATTCGCAGATTAATCTCAGCTTGAAGTCAGTATCCTGCTCACAGCAGATTCTGAACATCAATCCATATATTTTATGTACCATACTAAGTATTTTAAAATCCAATTTTAATACTAGTAACAGACATAATATTGACAAACATTCTTAAAGTCAGAGCCTTGCCCTTTCTTTAATTCCTTCGTGTCTGCCATATCCAAACGGCAGTCACTTTAGGATATGTCATTTATCTTCCCAGAAGATCATAATGATTTTGCCTTTGCCCTTTCAAATATTTCAGAAGCCTTTGGCCAAGCCTTGGGTTTCTAGAATATTGAAGTATGGTGCGCCTTGCGCCATTTACCTAATTGCAAAGTTTGACTTTATCTCCTCGAGAATAGTCTTTAACCCTCCAAGAGTTTTTATTACAATTTTAATACTTCTTAAATCTAAACATAGATTTATGACAAGTATATCGAATTAAGCACTTAAGTTATCATCACATAAATCTTCCAAAGATTATGCTCTACTATTTGGTTAATTCTTGGATTAGGCATAATAGGTTATTTTATCAAATAAAGTAACTTATTATTTATTTCCAGGACCATCCTGAAATTATTCCCAATTTGAAAAATATAGTCGTTTAAATACATTTTCACCTAGGATTATGTTTTAAACACTAATTTTCATTTATCTTGATTCTAATAGTCCAACTATTTAATCAACGATTTGTGGTACTATGTATTATATTGATTATTATAGTCCAACTATACAATCAAATATAATTTAAATCAATTAACCTCAATTACATTGATTACTATAATCCATTATAAAATCAACTGTAAATTTAAATTAATTAATTCAAATATATTGATTACTATAATCCAATTATATAATCAACTATAATACAGTCCAACGGCTTATTAAACAACAATTTAAATATTAGTCCAACTAACATTTAATCTAACGACGAAATAATTTGAATGAGCGCACATGGCAAGTAATTAAACGAATATTGCAAATCTAATACTTGCCTCCCACTATTTTTCGGCGAGCCTCTAACCCTCTGTCGAGTACTCGGGAAACCGTGTTTCCTAGTGGGCTAGGGATCCCTTTAAATAACACACAATCTTGACTTTGGACAACAAATTGTATGATATTTAACTAGGTAGATCTCAAAGATCAATTGGATCCAATCCATTCCTAGATCCAGTAGGCGGATATCCAAATCCTAAACATATATCTATATATGCCAATACATCCAATGTATTACCTACCTTTTTCCTCTGAATCAACTAAGCCTTGGCTTTGGCACAACAAACCTAGTGATCCCAGTCAAGCGCGACCCATTGACCATAGAAAGCTTCGTAATCAATGTCGATGGACAAGAAGTGGTCTTGACTTTGGCCAACAAACCACAACTTGGACAAGACACCATATAGAACAAAACTCTCGTGATTCAACACATCTTCGACGGACAAAGGGCTTGACTTTGGCCAACAACCCAATGCCAGTCTCGGATCTTGAGTAAGAATCACTCAATGGAAGGAAAAACGCATGATATTTGATGAGGGTTTTTCGCGTGCAAAGTGTTTAGGTCTCATCATCATACACCCTTAAACATGCATTCTAAACACATAATAAAACGCATATGTAAAAAAATAATAATGATATCCGGATGGATACTTAACACATTGATCCTAGATCAAATCTCTCCATTTCTCTCTCAAACTAGCACTTGTATTATTTCTACTCGTTACACTACACTACTAAAGAAACCTCATTTACATTGAGGGGAATAGGTGAGAAGAGAATACAGAGAATAGAGGTGATAAGGCTGGACACGCAGATCTAATTTAATAAATCGAATTTATTACAACAATTTCCAAAATTGCCCCCACCCGACTAATATCCATCCGATATACATTATTCATTCATCACAACCATGTATTCACACAAGCATGTTATCAATCAATCTAATCAAATTAATTAATCTGATAATTAGTGATCATCCAATGTTCAAACAACGATTTGATTTTGCGCGAGTCAAACTCGTTTTTGCGAATAAGTACTCAAAGTACGAATTCTTGAATTAAATTAAACTACAACATTAAATCCATTTAATATGTATTTAATACTAATTCACTATTTTAATTCCAAATTAAATATTACACTTTATTAATAAACCTTTTAAGACTTAAATTCCAAATTTAATCGTTACGGGTCTCAAAGCCCGATTAACGTCCAACGTCAATTTAATTCAAGTCCAATGGGCTTTCAATTAATTTCTTTAAGGCATGGGCTTTGGCACCAAAGCCCAATCAAGGAGTAACCCCATAAGCCCAGAAATCAATTTCGGCCCATTAGGCCCAATTAAACTTTAAAGGTTCATTAAGTTGCATTTGGGCTTATGGAAGCGGTTTTGGGCCCAATTGGATCCAATCCAATTTGCCTAAACCCAACTTTGTACAACAAAGCCCAATAAGCCCATTACAACTTTAAAAGCCCAAATCCAATTTTAAGGCCCAAATAATTAAATTACCAAATTCCAAATTTCCAATTTAATTACCAAAGTGTATTACATGATTAATTAACCAAATCAATATTTCCAAAACATCATTTTGTCCAATTAATCATGCTTTTATCATCATCACATGTCCAACATACTTTGATGAAAAATCAAACCCATTAACCATGCTACATGTCTCGGCCAAGGGAGTTATTTCATGTCCAATTCGGTTTCAATCCAATTAATCCACAATCGACACTAACTTAACATCCTGAATGATTTCCAATACATCCAATGATCAAAATCAAAAAACACCAAGACATTAGGGCATCATGTTGCATTCGGCCAAGGTAAGTTTTTGGGGATTTTTGTTCAATTCAAAATTCAATCCAATTAATTTCAAATTAACATTATCCATCATGATTCCAACTTATCCAATGAATCAAAATCAAAAATTCCAAGAATTCCAAACCCTACTATATTCGGCCAAGGCAACATATTTGGGGAAAAATTGTTCCAAACTCATTTTCAACAAATTGATCCAATCAATCTTTAATTAAACATGTACTAAACATACTCAAACATCCAATTTATTCAAATCATACTCAAATACAAAATACCCAATTTTAAGCCCTAAAAATTTCATGCTTGAACCTGGCTCTAATACCATTGTTGGTTTCTATTTAGGTCCCAAGATCATAACAAGCATGAAAATAATGTGTGAATACATCAAAGGAGATAGCGGAATACTCACATCAATCGGTTAAGACGATTGAAGAGGCAACGAAACAATTTTCTCCCCTTCAAAGTGACGCCCAAACAGTGCAGATTGTTCTGCCCACTGTTTCAGTTTTGGATCTGAGATTTGGAGCTCCAAGCTTCGTCGTTTGATTCCCGGCTCGTGGGTGGGTTTCCCTAACACCTTCGTATGTCTCCTAGGAGTGTGCTAGCACTTGGATCTTGCCACAAAATCCACATATTCTTGCTTCCATGGACGCCATTTTCAGGCAGTGAGCAGCCCCTCAATGGGCGTGAGAAAGAAAGAAGATGAGAGAGAGAGAGAGAGTTCTCCAGGGTTTTCAAATTTCATCAATGAATAATAATATTTCTTACCAAAAAGTGTAGAGAACCCTTTTGTTATTCACCTTTTGGTAAAACCATTTCACTTTTACCCTAAACTTGGTAGGTGTGGTAAATGGTTTTTCAAAAAGAAAACAGGTAGTTGGGTGGTAGGTACACCTACCACACATGGGCCCCACATATTTGAATTCAAAATTCAAATATCTCTACGAACATTTGCCGCGGCTCGGTTCCGTTTAATCCGATTAAATGAACTTCCGTCGTTAAATAATTAAATCTAATTTAATTAAATTTCGATGCCTCGCAAATATATTATGAACGTTGTTTACGAATTAATTCTAAATTAATTCGTTCGTTCGCATTAAAGTCCGACTTTAATTTCGTAATGAAATCCAATTCAAATTAATATATCCGATATATTAATTTTAGCCCATTCGAATAAATTAAATAGAAAAATCAAATTTAACTATTAATTCATTTTTTATCGATTAATTCCAAATTAATCGCGTTCTCTCTCTTTAGACGATATTTTATCCCAGATAAAATATCTCTGTAATTAATCCCAGATTAATTTTCTCTTTCATCGAATTAATCCCAGATTAATTAAAGTGCGAGTCATACATCATCGGTGAATCATTGGGAAGCGACCCATGAGATCCCCAGATATGTTGGCAGTAATACGGTCGTCGGACTATCCGAACACGTAAGTACCAAGTACTACGTTTTACCGATTCACAGGACAAGGTTGGCTTCTAGCAAAGCACCATGCCTACCCAATTCTCCGGAAATATCCTTACATGAATGAAGGATCTGTATCAGGCGTAGTATACATCGTATAGTGCATATCGATCTAGTATCGGATGGTCACGTGCTAGGCCTGGGGCTGGAGTTGTGTCTGCCCCGTATGAAGCACATGTCGGATGTCTGGTAACTAGTCTCTATAATCGGATATACATGACCTAGTCATAATTTCCCGATGGCCGCGCAGCACTTAAGAGCACTAATACCGTATCCTACGTGACACCATCTCCACTATGACTGGAGTGATACTTCCGTCTTGACATCACACCCAATACTCTACGATTCTCAATATACCCAGTATTGGCGTACAAAGAACCGTTTAAAGCCCTAGACGACCTCAACCAAAGTATATTGATTGTCGCAAGTATTAGTGGTGCAAGTCTCAGGTTAAGACCAAATACACCTAGCCTGCTTTCGGACTCCTATAGACACACAGTCATACTACCAATGGGATTCCGAGGGGGTCTATCCAGAGCGAAGCTGTTTCCCGTACCATCAGTGAAACACAACCTCCTATTACACTTGTATGAGTATCCAATACCCAAATATATGAGAACTATGCCGTTGTGCCCTCACAACGCGCACAAGTGCAATACTAGTCTTTTACGTATTTATCGATGTCCAATCTCGATAATATCTGACTAGGGATATTTAATGATTTATCCTACGTGGACTGATACTGTCTCATATCATTCTCCGTCCAGGAACAAATCATAGAGACCTCTCATCATTTATACATCTAAAGTGATCTAATCACAAATGATAAGAGAGCAATCTCCTTTGTCACATAGTTAATTTGTACAACAACACCATGATCTGTACAAATAGTGACGCTATGGGTCATAATTGTCCAACAGTATTAGCATATGAATATGTATGTTTGTTATTGACTCATATATGCGATTTATCTGCATAGAGGTTTGATTAATTAAGTGAGATAAGGAATGAGTATAAGCTAAGTTCAGAATGGATATGTTTATTAGGTAAAAATACTGTATCAAATGTTTCTAGATGGAAATTCTAAAAATGAATATGTTTGATCGATAAATGAAAAGATATGACATTTGAATTCGTAGTAAGCTGTATATTCATATGTTTGAAATATATGTATGTATATGAGTATTTGAATCATGTTTGGATTATTTGTCATATACGTACATGTGTATGAAGAATCATATGATGAGTTTATGTTATCTGATATGTGTGTATGTTTAATTGGTCGATGGTTTCGTGGTGTAGTAGCCGAGCCGGTTAGGAAATCCTTTTGGACGACATTCATCTTATACTATTCTAAAATAGGTAATGAGTCTCGTACGAGCATTGTATGCGTAAGCCAACTCATATGTACGAGTTGTCTTGGTTGTGTATTTCTGGATGACATGACAATTGTATATGCTTCATTGTCAGTTACATGATGATTGCATGTATACCTAATTATATGTGTGTGTATGATAGATTTCGTGATATGTATGGACTATTTAGGTGGATGAATGAATGATTTGAATTGAATAGAAGATGTTATAAATGTGTATAAATGTGTATGTATGTATGTATATTGTAAAAAGAACTGAATGTGGTTGTAAGCTTCTGGTGTTAGATATGTCTCCAAGAAGGAATTTTGGAATTAGATTTGCATGAATATAAGAGAAATGAGATATGATTTCTGAACGGATATTCTTGAAAGTGTATAAGTCACGAATGTTAAGCTAACATAAGTTTATCGGTGTAGAAGAAAGTTTATTTTGAAATGAAGGAAGGTTGTTTGACTTATCGATTTGAGGATATTTCAAATATGTGCATTCGTAATAGAGTTTAAGTATATGACTTCATGTTTCTTATGATTGGAATGATTTCAATGTGAAATGACATATTCTGTGATATTCGTATTGATGCATGGTGTGATTTGAATGTTTGGCTAATAGATTGGCATATATGTGAATATACAGATATGCGAATTTTACATGGTAAAGTATAAAAGATAATAAGAGGTTGATAAATCTAAACTAGTAAAAATTTAGTAAATTCGAAAAATTACATATATGCTTAACTTGTATGTTTTGTTTGTAGTATGAGTGTGGTTACTTACTGAGTTTTAAAACTCACACCAAATTAGTTTACCAGTTTTGCAGGTTGGCTTCCAGACAGGTCAACCTGTAGGCAAGGTACAGAAGTAGGCGACGATGTCCGGGCTCGCAGCCCGGTCGGGAGTACGGAGTAGCCCGCTGGGGACTAAATCGGAGAAATAAAATGGAGTCGCCACCCAGTGTGAATTGGGAAATGATTTAAGGACGCACTCACCCCTCGCAAGGGAAGACCTCAAACCGTTGGGTTCAGAATGGTCCCTTACTTATGCCAATTGTAATGAAAAGATTTATGCAATAGTCTAACCAAGCCTTATGCAACACATACAAGATAATTTAAGCAACACACAAGTTCGCACGCCCATAATTATAAATAAAAATGAAGGTAAAATGCATAATTCATAAACGTAGTAAACAATAAAGTGCAATAATGTAATTAATAACAACTACAAAAGCATTAATAATAAAAGCGATCACACAATCTCATGAACATTTCAAGTAAATAAATGCGGAAATATAAATAATTAACAAAGATAAAAACGTCAATAATGAAATGATATGGTTAATTATGTAATGCAAAATAATAACCAAAGAAGTAAACATGCATGAAATGTGATAAAAAGAAATCTATTCACTGTATGCGCGTTCGTGGAGCGTTTGATAACGCGTTTGAACGGTAAACAGAATGTCCGCGTTCGTATAGCATTCGTAAACACGTTTGAACGGGATAAGACCCGATGCATGATAAAATAAAATCCATGTGCAGCGTTAGAGAAGCGTTCTGGAACGAACGTTCGAACGGAAATAAGACAAAATGTTCACGATCATATAGCGTTCGGAAACGCGTTCGAACGTGGTAAGACAAGATGCATGATAAAATAGAATATGTGCACGTTCGAGTAGTGTCATGAAATGCGTTCAAACGGACTGAGGCAGAATGTATACGTTCGTGCGGCGTTCGGAAATACGTTCGAACAAGATTACAAAGTGGTATCTAAAAAAAGACACGAACACATGCGCGAATGCTTCTCGAGCAGTACATGGAGTTGTATCCCAAGTATAGACCGCACTACCGCCCATTCGGATTCGGGTACGGAATTTATGTCTGGTTTCCATCTGATATACCACAAAAGGTAACACTCAAGCACTAACGCAACATGAATGTAAAGTGAAGAATGAAAACATAACTACCAAACAAGGGTAAATGACAAGACCGACAGAAGAAGGGCACGGCAAAACTATGGTAAAGGTAGCCTTGAGGCGTTTCCCTCAAAGGACCTTTAATCCAATATGATTAACCCATGCGCACTGAATCATCAATGCATGAATAAACAAAGAAATAATATGGGACCTTGTATGCCCGATTGAACACATTTCAAATCCAATCGAGTGTACTTCATCTGGTGCGGTAAAACATCGTACTAAAGGTAGCCTTTAGGCATTTCGCTCGAATAGAGGACCTTTAATCCACCCTAGTTAGCCCATGCGCATTAAATTGTCTATGCATGAATAAACAAATAAATAATATGGGACCTTGTATGCCCGATTGAACACATTTCTCATTCAATCGAGTGTACCTGGTCCGACACGGCAAAACAACATGGTAAAGGTAGCCTTTAGGCATTTTCCTTGAATTGAGGACCTTTAATACACCTTAGTTGGCCCATGTGCATTAGATTAACAATACATAAATAAAGAAACAACACATAGAAAATAAATAACGGAACAATAAACACAAAAAATGCCTAAGACATGATAAAAGAACCTGTCTAGAATGCCCGCGTTCTTGAAGCGTTCAGAAACACATTCAAACGGGGGCGAGACAGAATACATGCGTTCGAGTAGCATTCGGGAACGCGTTCGAACGAAATGGTAAAAGTGGCATCCATAATGCAATAAACACACGCGGGAATGCTTCCCCAAGCGGTACGTGGAGTTGTATCCCAAGTACAGACCGCACAACCGTCCATTCGGATTCGGCTACGGAATTAATGTCTGGGTTTCCATTCGATATACCACTAGAGGTAACACTCAACCGTTAACACAATGCAATAATGAAAATAGACGTGAAGTATTATAATGCATATAACAACACATAAATGAAGAGACAAACATGCGAGATGATAAAAAGCTAATAATATGAAATAAACGTGCGATAAATAAATAACGGAACGTTAAAGAAAGATGTGACAAGAGTTTGGTCGTCTTTGATATATGACCTCGCACACCCGGTTGGACGTATTTCATGTCCAACCGAGCGTGCCGCATCCAAACTACAAAATAAAAAGTAATAAAGGGGGCCCTCAGGTCTTACCTTTTAAGTTGCTCATCGGAAGTGCGTTACGTCATCGCCGGAAGGGTTAATGCTCCGTAAATTTTCTGGTTTTCTGGTCCAATATTATCCTTCGTATTTCCGCTGTTTTCACTGATGTTTCCTCCCGTTTCTTCGCTATTTTATGTGTTTTCTGCTGCTATTACTGGTGATGATTTTTGGTGGTTCAGGGGCTATTTTCTGGGTGAACTATGGGACTGTTTTGGTTATGTTTCGCGGTAATGTAATAAGGTTTTTCAGGGGATGGTTTTGGTTGTGTTTTACGGTAATTCATGGCTGATTTTGGGATACAGTTTGCGTGAATGTGGTGTGTTCTGGCTTTACAGTTTGCGTGAATGTGGTGAATGAGCTCTAGGGGGTGAATGTCTACGGGGGAAGAGGGTTGGCTTGGGTCTCTTTTATAATAGCATGCTAGGGTTTTTAGTTAAGGAAGGAAATCATGCAATATGAGAGGGTGTTTAATTAGTTTATTTAAGGAAGTTATCTTGTGTATTTTTGGTGGGGGAATATCTTTAAATTGGTAGGTGATTATTTAGATGGATTTAAATCTTTGGTAATTAGGAAGGTGATTTGGTGGGGATTTAATTTAATTAGGAATGATATTTATTTGATTTTAATGGATTTGATTTAATTTAAACATGTGTTTAATGTGTTGAATATTTTTGGATGGGATTTGGTGGGCTTGGCTTTTTGGGCTTGGGCGTGTGGCTTATGGGAATTTGGGTTTAGGCTAACAGTAAAACGGAAATACAGCAGGTCGTTCGAATGCGTTTCAGACGACGCTACACGAACGATGGACGAATGCGAATGCAGTGAACATGCGAATTAAATCTGATGTATTCTTATTTCCCTTCCGACGTCCGTTTCCCACCACTTCCGCAACTTATCTGGTAGTGCCACCCAACGAGGCTCATCATCGGGTTTTCATGCAAAAATGCAAGTGCTACAGTCGCCCCCACTTCGATGGGTTGTGCAGTGTGTGTGACAGTGAACAATCCTATCAAAATTCATGCATGCATTTTTACTTACCTGGCTCGCCAGCTGTTGCCTGATTTACCTGTTTTCTGAGATGCTTCAAATTGAGTTGATGGTGGTGAGGTGCTGCGACCCCTAAGGTTCATCCCTACAAGATGCCTGCGATCTCTAGGATTCAGACCGCACTGAGCTGGTTGAGAGGGTGGGTCCATTCCCGACCGTTATTATAGTGGTCCATTCCCGAAACCATTACTGGAGGTAGTCCATTCCCGAACTGTTACTGTGAGGGGTCCATTCCGGAACCGTTACTGGGAGGGGGTCCATTCCCGAACTGTTATGTGAGGTGGTCTTCGAACCGTGGTAAAAGTGAGGTGTTGTCCATTCCCGAACGTTACTATGAGGTGGTCCCTTCCTGAACCGTTTCCTGCGAGGTGGTTGTAGGGTTTTTTAGGGGCTGAATCCGGTAACGCAGCGGAAGCGGGGAAAATCGTATTTTCCGATTTCAAAACTTTTTCTCGGATTAATAAATAAACATATTTATTTAATATCCAATAATCAAATTATGAAATAAAATTCAATAAATCATATTTAAGTGAATTTACCAAATTACCCTTACTTGGTATTTTTGTCCATTTTAGTCCGAAATTGATATCAAATCAATTTTGAATGATTCTAAATCATTTCTAAGATGAACTTAGCATGTTCAAAACATCAAAACACCAAGCAACCAAAATCCCCAATTTCAAGTTCTTGGCCGAGAGCCTCCAAAGGGGTGCCATTTGTGCACTTTGTCATTTCATGCTTCAAAACACATCAAGATGTAATCCAATCAACATGAAACTTTATATGCATCATATACACATCCAAATACACAACATATATGAAAAGCCCCAAATTTGGAATTGGTCATGAACCCTAATTTTTCAATTTCTTCAAATTGGACAAATTAGACCAAATAGTTTAAATCAATTACTTTAATCATCATTCTTCCATCCAATCCAAGTCTCAACACAATGAAACAACTCAAGATCAAATCTAGGTCATTTAAGAGTGGGTCAACAACTCTAGATTAGCAACATGGTTTCCAAAACCTTAAAAGAAAAGCTTATTACTACAATAGTCATACACTTCCTTCATCACACATGCTTTACACCTTCATCAAAACTTCCATCAACAAAAACACAAGGAATAAAGAAAAGAATAACCTAAG
The DNA here is from genome assembly GCA_019454045.1 of Zanthoxylum bungeanum. Classification (NCBI taxonomy): domain Eukaryota; kingdom Viridiplantae; phylum Streptophyta; class Magnoliopsida; order Sapindales; family Rutaceae; genus Zanthoxylum; species Zanthoxylum bungeanum. The sequence continues at coordinate 9,604 of SKCR01011908.1, read as the reverse complement.
AACATCATATATTAAGCCTAGAACCTAAGGAACAATTTCCTTACTAATAGCAAGTTGAAGAAACTTACTAAAAATCCAAGCTTTCTTGATTTTGTCTTTCTTTTCTCAAGTTTCCTTTGGCTTCTTCAATGGAGTTTCTTTTAGTAAAGTGTATTAGGTTATAAATAAATGAAATGAAAAAAAAACAATATATACTTTGACAATTTGCCTTGGCCGAAAATCACTAAAGCAAATACAAGTTTATTATTTCAATTTCATTTCACTTAAATTTAGTCAACTTGCATAAATATCCAAATAACACTTTATAGATATTTAATTAAGTCAACAAAGGCAACTAATATCATTTACATCAAATATCCTAATGTAAGATATATATTTTAATTAATTTAATCATTTAACAATTAAATAATCAATTAATTAATCAAATACAAATATATTAAATATATGTATAATATTTACATTAAATATTAAAAACATATATTCATTTAGGATATAAGTCAAATAACTCATTTTGACTATTAATTAATGTGTATTTAAATTAATCAAGTATTAAATGTAAATACACAATAATTAGGCAAATGACTATCTAGTCCCTTTAGCACGTATCTTGCGTTTAACCTTTAAACGACTTTATAAATAATCAATATTATTTATTAATGTTGCTCTAGTGCTCTACGAGTATGTTTCATTATTGAGACTCTCTAGATTCAGGTATATCCGTCACGAAATCTAATTTCGTGTCCATAATCTATCCACCCGTAGATTATGACGATCACGGATAATCTCGCTGAACCATACAGGTCGAGGTCATGGCAAATGTATAATTCCTCCGTCACAGGTATCCGGATAATCCCAGAGATATAGATGTAAACGTCAAATCTCTATGGGGATTATCCAGTCGACTATTATTAGCAATCTCTAAAAGAATGTTTAGAACTAGCTTCTAAACTTTACCACGGGCCCATGGTTTTATCTGATTGCTAATCATATGGACTACCTATGCTCTGTACACAGAACTGACGGATCCTATCTTGATACACATAGGACACCCTGAGGATCTATCTACACCCAACGAACAGGCGGAGGTCTGATCTAAATAGATCGGTGACGTGACTGCCATCTAAGTGTAGAAGATGTCTCATGTGCCCACAATGGCATCTCAAGTCTAAGAATCACAAGTGCTACTCAACCCGAGAAGATTCTTATTGACGCTGGTGTACCATCCATTAAGAATCTTCGGTGAGTCGTTCAGTGTTTATCCGCTATAAACACCTACACGTCTATACTAGTCTCCAAGACTAATGGTTCATTGAGAAACCATTGGAATCATATATTCCAGTATACGACATGTACCGGTCTCAACGGGTTTACTTTACTGACCAAGTAGTGTAAACCTTGACCAGGAACTGTCTGAGAATGACAACGTCATGATACTACTCAATGTCCGTTGCGACGCTTTTGCAACAGTACCATGACTAATCATTCTAAGGTCATTACGTCTTTACCATTTAAAAGATAGATTATATTATAGAAACTGCATATATTATTCATAATAATAATGTTTTACAGAAGTATTCAAAAGAAATACAACCGGGAATTGGCGCTCTGAGCACCAACCCCAACAAAATCTCCCACTTGCTCTAGTGCCAATATCGATTGTATCTAATACCCATCGACTCCACGTGTTTATCAACAACTTCGGAGGTATGGCCTTCGTCAGCGGGTCTGCTACATTATCTTCACTCGGTACCTTGCACACGACAATATCCCCTCGCGACACGATCTCTCGAATGATGTGGTACTTGCGTTCCACATGCTTCGACTTCTGATGCGCCCTCGGTTCCTTTGCTTGCGCAATGGCTCCAGTATTATCACAGTATAACGGAATCGCATTCTCGATACTTGGGACAACTCCCAATTCTGTGATAAAGTTCTTTATCCACACAGCCTCTTTTGCAGCTTCAGAAGCTGCAATATATTCCGCCTCAGTGGTGGAATCTGCTGTCGATCCCTGTTTGGAACTCTTCCAACAAACTGCACCTCCGTTAAGGGTAAAGACAAATCCAGATGTAGACTTTCTATCATCGGGATCCGATTGGAAATCGGAGTCTGTATACCCATTAACCTGCAGTTCGTTTCCTCCATAAATTATTAACTTATCCTTAGTACCTTTAAGATACTTTAGGATATGTTTAATGGCCATCCAATGGTCATTACCTGGATTGGACTGATATCGACTAGTTACGCTAACAGCGAAACTGATATCAGGCCTCGTACATAACATGGCATACATTATGCTACCCAAACACGAAGCATAAGGTTGGTTAGACATTCTAACCTTCTCATCTTCTGTTTGTGGACACATCTTCTTAGAAAGATGAATCCCATGTCTGAACGGTATGTTGCTGTCTTACAGTTACCAAAACTATACCGTTCCAAGATCTTATCTATGTACGTTGATTGGGAACCCAATCAGCCTCCTTTGTCTATCTCTATAGAGTTTTATCCCTAAAACATAGGAAGCTTCTCCCAGGTCCTTCATGGAGAAATTCTTACAGAGGTACGCTTTGACGCTTTGTAACATACCTAAATCATTCCCAATGATTAGGATGTCATCAACATATAGGACTAAAAATACGACCATGCTCCCACTGGCCTTCTGATACACACAGGATTCTTCCGAATTCTTGAGAAAACCAGACGATCTAATAATCTCGTCGAATCGAAGATTCCAACTTCGTGAAGCTTGTTTAAGTCCATAAATGGACTTCTTAAGCTTACATACCATACCCGAGTTTTCGCTGGACGCAAAACCTTCCGGCTGTTCCATATAGATTTCTTCATCAAGAAATCCATTTAGAAAAGCCGTTTTGACATCCATTTGCCAAATCTCGTAGTCATGATACGCAGCTATAGAAAGCAAAATCCGGATAGACTTAAGCATTGCTACTGGTGAAAAAGTTTCATCGTAGTCGACGCCAGGTCGCTGCGTGTAACCTTTTGCTACCAGTCGGGCCTTGTAAGTTTCAACCTTACCGTCAGGCCCGCGCTTCCTCTTGTAAACCCATTTACAACCGATAGGAACAATTCCTTCGGGAAGCGGAACCAAGTCCCAAACTTGATTCTCATGCATTGAGTCTATCTCGGATTTCATGGCACTTTGCCATTTCACGGAGTCGATGTCCAACATCGATTCTCTATAGGTGAAAGGATCTGTCTCTTCAACTAAGAGAACATCCAGACTCTTTTCTTGTATCAAATACAAGCGTTCAGGAGGTCTAGATACCCTTTCCGACCTACGGAGTGTGTGTGTTGAAGGTCCTTCATCTACTTGAACTTCAGGTTCCTCCGTTGGTTCGTTGTTTTCAGGTTGGACTTCATCAAGCTCAACCTGTCTATGATTACCACCTTCTGACAAAAATTCTACTTCTAGAAATTTTGCGAAGCGAGCTACGAACACATTTCGATGCTCGGTATCATAGAACAGATATCCCCTCGTATTCGAAGGATATCCAACAAACCTAAACTTTTGCCCTCGAGGCGAAAGCTTATCTTGCTGAGTCACCCTGACATAGGCAGGACAACCCCAAACCTTAATATAATTAAGATTTGGTCTCCTACCGAACCATATCTGATACGGAGTCGTAGGAACAGCTTTTGAAGGAATCTTGTTCAAAAGATGTGCGGCTGTTAAGAGAGAGTAGCCCCATAAATAATAGGGCAAATCTGTGAAACTCAACATTGATCGGACCATATCCAATAAAGTCCGATTTCTCCTCTCAGACACTCCATTGTGCTGTGTGGAGTACCTGGAGGAGTATATTGAGCGAGAATCCCATTCTCCTTCATATAATCCATGAACTCACCACTCATATATTCGCCGCCTCGATCTGATCGAAGGCATTTAATATATTTACCAGTTTGTTTTTCTACTTCATTTCGGAACTCTTTGAACTTTTCAAAGGTTTCCGATTTATGTCGCATCAAATAGACATAACCGTACCGTGACAGATCATCGGTAAAGGTAACGAAGTACGAATAACCACTGTGAGCAGTTTGACTTAGTGGACCACATACATCAGAATGTACGAGTTCCAGTAAGTTAGTGGCACGGTGTCCAACACCAGAAAATGGGGCTTTGGTCATCTTACCCTGAATACAGGATTCACAAGTTGGATAGGATTCAATGGTAAGATCTGGTATCAAACCATTCCTAACCAATTGGGTAAGGCGTTTAACGCCAATGTGACCAAGTCTCATATGCCAAAGTTCAGTATTATTAATTACAGGTAAACTACGTTTATTAACTCCAGTATTTAATATATCTTTTGAAGTTTGCAATGTATAATGACCATGCTGGTTTGGACAACAAAGGATCTGAATATTATTACTATCATATAAATATAAAGAACTGTTCTTAATATTAATACAAAAGCCTTCTGTATCCAATACAAAAAGTGATATAATATTAGCTACACATCCAGGTACAAAATGCATTCATTTAACAAAAGTGTCCCATTCGGCAATGAGATCTCGCATACTCCCACTGCAACTGCATCCAAAGAGTCTCCACTCCCGAACCGCAACTGCATCTCCCGGGCTTCAGCCTCCTACTTTCCTTCAGCACCTGCAACGAATTGCAAATGTGAATGGGACAAGCAGAATCTAAAATCCAGTTGGATGTAACGGCTTCACAAGCCAAAGATAAATCAATAACTGGAAAAATAAAGTACCTGATGTAGATGCTCTATCTCTCCTCAGCTGGGCGATGTAATCAGGACAGTTCCTTTTCCAATGCCCGACTTTGCCGCAGTGGTGGCATTTGTCTTCAGAAGCCCTCTTGGGCTTAGCAATCTTCGCCTGTTGTTGAGGACCGAAAGCCTTCTTCTTCTTCCCTTTCTTCTTCTTTCCCTTGGACCATCCTTGGGAAGAAGCAGAGAGAGAAGTAGTCTAGGAGGGCGAGTCGGTACTCCCTTCTTAAGGTCCTCTTCTGCCGTGAGCAACATCCTATGTAGCTCCTGGTAGGTACAGACAGTCCCGTTCATGTTGAAGTACATCACGAACTGGCGAAATGAAGCTGGAAGTGAACCAAGAATGACACTCCTACCGAGAATGTCATTCAAGATGAGATTATGTTGCCTCAATTGATCGATCAAATCGATCATCTGAAGAACATGTGGGCTAACATTTTGCCCCTCATCCAGACGCGCATGGAACAGTTCCATGGCGACTTTGTGAACAATCACTTGTTCTTGGTTCTCAAACGATTGTCTCAATCGCGTCATCATACTATAGGAATCTAGCATACCATAGTACTGTTGCTTGAGTTTCGGAGACAGTGAACTAAGGATGTATGATTTAACCCTTAAATCATCATCCTTCCAAGTTTCAAAAACTTGGCGTTCCTCCTCCGAAGCATCCGCACCCACAGCAAGGGGCAACGGACCCTCAAGAACATATCCCAGCTTTTCGGAATCGAGGACAATCCTCAAATCCAATTCCCAGTCAGCGAAGTTCTCAGCGCCTTTCAGTTTGTTCGCATCAAGCATACGCGCAAACTGATTTGTGGATTGTGCCGCCATCGCCAATCTATCATATAGATCACGAAAAACGGTTAGCAGAAATTAAGCAGTTTCATATAATATCAAAAGCATAAACTAGATCATGGATTTTTAATCTAAAATGCCCCTCCCACTAAATCATGCAATACTGTAATCCCCAAACAGAATACAAAGATTTAATAATTAAATTAAATACAATAGTGAAAGTGGATCCCGTGAATATATTTCGGCTCACAGCAGAGGCACGGTCTCGCCTACGTATATTCATCAGGTAGACAACTCATTTGTCAATCACTCAATAGTGACTCCTGGGTTCCGGTCCTGGTCGTTTCTCGTTGTCGCTGCGAAGGCAGGCCCACAAGGAGACGTACCAAGGTTAAACTCGTCAATGATAAACTCAAGTTACTTACGTAATCCTGACAGCTAGGGCACGTTCAGAATTCCGCTTTTACTTGAATTTACCTAGTATCTGATATACATCCGGTATAAATAAATCTCTATCGGCTACACCCTCACACCAGAGGCACGGTCTCGGATGTAGTCACAGAGAAGTATTCATAAACCGTATTGACAAGACGGACCACATAACATGCATCAAATACATAATTACATTAAAACCTTATTAATTAGGGATTTTCCGCTAAGTGTCATACAACCTAAATCTAACCAAAGTAGATTCTAATAAGCAAGCATAAAGTCAAGAAAACATGATTAAGCATTGATTCAATGAAGGCTAATCATTTTAGGTGGCCTAGAATCAGACTCGCCCTGATACCATTTTGTAGGGTTTTTTAGGGGCTGAATCCGGTAACGCAGCGGAAGCGGTGGAAAATCGATTTTCCGATTTCAAAATTTTTCTCGGATTAATTAAATAAACATATTTATTTAATTTCCAATAATCAAATTATGAAATAAAATTCAATAAATCATATTTAAGTGAATTTACCAAATTACCCTTACTTGGTATTTTTGTCCATTTTAGTCCGAAATTGATCAAATCAATTTTGAATGATTCTAAATCATTTCTAAGATGAACTTAGCATGTTCAAAACATCAAAACACCAAAAGCAACCAAAATCCCCAAATTTCAGTTCTTGGCCGAGAGCCTCCAAAGGGGTGCCATTGTGCACTTTGTCATTTCATGCTTCAAAACACATCAAGATGTAATCCAATCAACATGAAACTTTATATGCATCATATACACATCCAAATACACAACATATATGAAAAGCCCCAAATTTGGAATTGGTCATGAACCCTAATTTTTCAATTTCCTCAAATTGGACAAATTAGACCAAATAGTTAAATCAATTACTTTAATCATCATTCTTCCATCCAATCCAAGTCTCAACACAATGAAACAACTCAAGATCAAATCTAGGTCATTTAAGAGTGGGTCAATAACTCTAGATTAGCAACATGGTTTCCAAAACCTTAAAGAAAAGCTTATAACTACAATAGTCATACACTTCCTTCATCACACATGCTCAACACTTCCATCAAAACTTCCATCAACAAAAACACAAAGAATAAAGAAAGAAATAACTAAGAATATCATATATTAAAGCCTAGATCCTAAGGAACAATTTCCTTACTAATAGCAAGTTGAAGAAACTTACTAAAAATCCAAGCTTTCTTGATTTTGTCTTTCTTTCTCAAGTTCCTTTGGTTTCTTCAATGGAGTTTCTTTTGTAAAGTGTATTAGGTTATAAATAAATGAAATGAAAAAACAATATATACTTGTAAATATTTGCCTTGGCCGAAAATCACTAAAGCAAATACAAGTTTATTAATTTCAATTTCATTTCACTTAAATTTAGTCAACTTGCATAAATATCCAAATAACACTTTATTAGATATTAATTAAGTCAACAAAGGCAACTAATATCATTTACATCAAATATCCTAATGTAAGATATTTATATTTTAATTAATTTAATCATTTAACAATTAAATAATTAATTAATTAATCAAATACAAATATATTAAATATATGTATAATATTTACATTAAATATTAAAAACATATATTCATTTAGGATATAAGTCAAATAACTCATTTTGACTATTAATTAATGTGTATTTAAATTAATCAAGTATTAAATGTAAATACACAATAATTAGGCAAATGACTATCTAGTCCCTTTAGCATGTATCTTGCGTTTAACCTTTAAACGACTTTATAAATAATCAATATTATTTATTAATGTTGCTCTAGTGCTCTACGAGTATGTTTCATTATTGAGACTCTCTAGATTCAGGTATATCCGTCACGAAATCTAATTTCGTGTCCATAATCTATCCACCCGTAGATTATGACGATCACGGATAATCTCGCTGAACCATACAGGTCGAGGTCATGGCAAATGTATAATTCCTCCGTCACAGGTATCCGGATAAATCCCAGAGATATAGATGTAAACGTCAAATCTCTAGGGATTATCCAGTCGACTATTCATTAGCAATCTCTAAAAGAATGTTTAGAACTAGCTTCTAAACTTTACCACGGGCCCATGGTTTTATCTGATTGCTAATCATATGGACTACCTATGCTCTGATACACAGAACTGACGGATCCTATCTTGATACACATAGGACACCCTGAGGATCTATCTACACCCAACGAACAGGCGGAGGTCTGATCTAAATAGATCGGTGACGTGACTGCCATCTAAGTGTAGAAGATGTCTCATGTGCCCACAATGGCATCTCAAGTCTAAGAATCACAAGTGCTACTCAACCCGAGAAGATTCTTATTGACGCTGGTGTACCATCCATTAAGAATCTTCGGTGAGTCGTTCAGTGTTTATCCGCTATAAACACCTACACGTCTATACTAGTCTCCAAGACTAATGGTTCATTGAGAAACCATTGGAATCATATATTCCAGTATACGACATGTACCGGTCTCAACGGGTTTACTTTACTGACCAAGTAGTGTAAACCTTGACCAGGAACTGTCTGAGAATGACAACGTCATGATACTACTCAATGTCCGTTGCGACGCTTTTGCAACAGTACCATGACTAATCATTCTAAGGTCATTACGTCTTTACCATTAATAAGATAGATTATATTATAGAAACTGCATATATTATTCATAATAATAATGTTTTACAGAAGTATTCAAAAGAAATACAACCGGGAATTGGCGCTCTGAGCACCAACCCCAACAGTGGTCCATTCCCGAAACACGTTAGTTGAGGTGGTCCCATTCCCGATATTACTGTGAGGTGGTCCATTCCTGGATCGTTAGGGTGAGGTGGTCCATTCCTGAACAGTTACTGTGAGGTGCTTCTATTCCCCGACCGTTACTGTGAGGTGGATTCCCGAACCCGTTACTGTAGTTGGTTCTTCCCGAATCGTTAGTTGTATCAGACGGTGGTAGCTAGTGCCCCCAGGACGTTGTTTATCTTTTTTGTTATTGTTGCTTGCACTCGGCCAAAGTATATCATTTGATGCGGTGTTCCGACGTCATACTATATTACTGTCTTTACGAGATAGTCCCAATAGTTGGAACATATTATTGCCCTCAAAGGATGCTCAGTGGTCGAAACCGAGAGCCTTCAAAGTACTCGATTGCAACTCAAATCCGACCGTTTGAATAGATATCTGAACCAGATCAAGTGTTTGTGTTGAAAGGTCTTCACAGCTTGATCCTTAAGTAGACAACTCAATGAATTCGTTTCAGAAATCGGGATCGATGGGTCAAACCAACCTAGATGTCTTGATCATGCTCTGGAAATACTCTCCGTTACTCCATATGATATAGTTTTTTTTAAACACACCTACTCTTTAAGGTAGTATTTCTCCTCATGGTGGTCCTAATACTCGCCCATGGGTAGCTTCACGCTTATCCGTTATAGGTGGTTATATTTTATGCTTTAGAGACTTTTCTTTCGTATCTAACCATACCACATATCGTAACACAAGTAATTCAGGATGGACATCTAAGCGAACGGTCATTCATCGATCCGCAATCTCTTCAACTAGTCCCTTGCCTACTACTCAGGCTTTCACTGCTAAGATCTTATAATTAAGTGC
>SKCR01011907.1:0-58012 GCA_019454045.1 Zanthoxylum bungeanum | reverse complement strand
TATTTAATCAAAAAATCAAGTCCCTAATCTTCTTCCATGCATTCGGCCAAGGTGATGAAAAATTACCGATTTCGTTTTCAATCCATCGAATCACAAATCGTCATTTTATGTTCGTTCAAAGTCATCCAATGATCTTATAAACAACAAATCATCATCTCCATGGTCTAGGTAGTATTCGGCCAAGCCTCTCCAAGAGGGGAAAAATTAATCCAATTTATTTTTCATGAAATTGATAATGTATAACATAATGTAACATACATTTAAGCATACTTAATCAATCAAAATCATCAAATCATGCTTCAATCAATTTTGCCCAAATATTACCCTAATATATTTTCATGCTCTTTAACCTGGCTCTGATACCATTGTTGGAAATTCTAATCCATGTCCCAAGATCAAAAGAGCAAACAAAACATATAAATGAATGAACAATATTGAAGTATGGCGGAATCATACTCACAAAGATCGGAATGCGGATGCGTTGATGAAACAAAAATTTTCTCCTTTGTGCAGTGATGCTCTCGGCCAAGAAGAAAAGAGAGACTCCAAGTCAAGTTTGATCCTTCCAAGCTCAAGGATTAGTTTCCCATAACACCTATGTATGATCACTTGAAGGTGTTAGCCTTTGTTGTGATTTTGAATGCACAACTTCTTCAAATCTTGCCACAAAAATTGAAGAAATTGAGAGCCCAAAACTGCATCTGGTTTCGGCAATGTGAGAGAGAGGAGAGTTATGATTTTTGTTACAAAAAATCAATTTATATTTATGCCATAATATTTATTAAATTAATAATAAACTTATGACACAAATCATGCAATGGCTTAGAGTGTCAAACACTCAAACTCCATGCAAAACCATTGAGTGTATTGTACACCATCACCATGCAATGTATTAACAATTAAATAATGCATATAATGACATGTGTCATGTGGGCCCCACACGTTTCCAAATGAAAGTGGGCCCACGTGCACTCACGCGTTCGGGTTCGATATTTCCGAAATACCGAACTTACGTCGCGACGTTTATTAAATCGAATTTAAATAAATAATTGCGCCTAGCGAAATTATTATTTACGTCGCTAACGAATTAATTCTAAATTAACTCGTTTGCCCGAATTAAAATCTAATTTTAATTTCGCGTCGAAATCGAATTTCGATTATTATATCGAATATAATAATTTTACGATTAATTCCAAATTAATCGTTCTCTCTCTATGTATAGTACTTTATCCAAGATAAAGTCTCTCCGTAATTAATCCAAGATTAATCGAGTTTGAATCATACGACATTGGTGAATCTTCGGGAAGCGACCCAAGAGATCTCTGGATATGTTGGCAGTAAATACGGCCGTCAGATTATCCGAACACGTACGTACCAAGTACTACATTTTTACCGATTTACAAGACAAGGTTAGCCTCTAGCAAAACGCCATGCCTACCCAATTCTCCAGAAATATTCTTATTGGAATATAAGATCTATAACAGGTGTAGTATACCGTAGTATAGTGTATACTGATCCAGTATCGGATGATCACATGTAAGGCCTGGGGCTGGAGATGTGTCTGCCCCGTACGATACATATATCGGACATCAAGCAACTAGTCTCTTTGAATCGGATAATCCTGACCTTGTCATATTATCCCGATGGTTTCAACCATTATAGAGTACTAGTTCTGTATCCTGCGCGATCATCATCTCCATATGTCTGAAGTGATACTTCCGTCTTGACATCACACCCAATACACTACGATTCCCGATAAACCTAGAAGAGGTGTACACAGAACCTGTTAAAGCCCTGGACGACCAAAACTAAAGTCTACCGATTGTCGCAAGTACTAGCGATGCAAGTCTCAGGTTAAGACCATATGCACCTACCCTGAAGCGGACTCCCATAGACACGCATACATACTACCAATGGGATTCCGCGGGGTCTATCCAGAGCGAAGCTGTTTTCCGTACCATCGGTAAAACACAACCTCCTACCGCACTTGCATAAGTATCCAATACTCAAATATATGAGAACTATGCTGTTGTGCCCTCACAACACGCACAAGTGCAGTACTAGTCTATTCCGCATTATCGATGTACAATCTCGATAATACTACGACTAGGGATATTTAATGATTAAACCTTTATGGATTGATACTGTCTCATATCATCTCAATCCGGAATTAATCATAGGGACTTTTACCATTTATATATCAAAGTAAATAAATTACAAAACGGTAAAAGACAATTTCATTACTACATAGTTAATTTTGTACAATAATACAATATCATTTACAAAATAGTGACGCTATGGGTCATTACTGTCTAACAGGACTAAACCGGAGAATAATGGAGTCGCCACCCGGTGTGAACCGAGAAAATGAGATTTAAGGCCGCACTCACCCCTCGCAAGGGAAGACCTCAAACCGTTGGGTTCGAAATGGTCCCTTACTTATGTCACTTGTAATGAAAGGATTTGTGTAATAATTTAATCAAGCTTAAGTAACACTTATTTCCAAGAGTATCATGCTTCTAAATCCATATGCGCAAAAATAAAACTTACACCAAAATTTGCATATATTTCACATCTAAGATTGCATGCTTGAAAGTACATCAAAGTAGCAACGAACATACAACTTCATTGGCATATTGTATTCACGAAAGCACAAGCACACACTAACCACACAAGCACACATGTGAGCACTTTTCCAAGTGGTACGTGGAATTGTATCCCAAGTACAGACCGCACTACCGTCCATTCGGAATCAGCTACGGAATTTATGTATGGGTTTCCATCCGATATACCCAAGAAATAGTACTTAAATGCCATCATGACATGGATATATGAATTGTAATACGTTAAGCCAAGACTAAGGTAAATGATGCAACCAATGGAAGAAACATGCTTTTCATCATGAGCGTACAAAGATAAGAATGGCAATATAGGATTTCATAATACATGTATGAATGGTATAGTTGGCTTTATATGAGAGTTGTGAGTGTGTGCGTGAGTACAAGGTGGCTTTATGACGTGAGGAGTTGTGAGTGTGTGCACTAGCAGTGTGGCTAGGCGAGAGTGCTAGGTTAGGGATAATGACGTGAGGAGTTGTGCTTGTGGTAAGCGGCTTAATGGCAGGCGAATTGCGTGAATTGTTTGAGTGTGTGGGGACTGTCAACGTGGGGCGAATGTGTGTTTATGATGAAGCTAGGGGCGTTGAAGGCTTGTATCGTGTTTATGGGCTCTTTAGGCGGTGGGGGGCAGTGTGCTACGTGCGTGAGTTTGTGCGTGAATTAAAGGAGACAAGTGGTTGGTTTAAGGGGCTTTTATCGTGAAGGGATATGTGGCTTGTGTGAAGCGGTGAAAGCAATTGGGCGTGAGGCACTGTGTTGTTACGTGGATGGCGTGGGTGCCGTGAGCTGTGTTGAAGGCTTGGGGGCGTGTTGAGGCTAGGGGGGCTTTAAGGGAGACCTGTGTTTTGCGTGAATAAAGGAAAGTGCAAGGGCTGAGAATATGGGTACACCAATGACAATAGGTCGAGCCAAGACGGGGATAGACGATGCAATCAATAGATGAAAGACATGGCAAACATCGTGGTAAAGGTAGCCTTGTAGGCTTTTCTTCCCCGAATGGAGAACCTTTTCATCCAACACAATAAGCCCATGCGTCTTTCGTTACAATGAGTACAAAGATAAAGATAACTATATGAAATTTAGTATGTCCGATTGAACATATCTTGTATTCAACCGAACACACATCAACCGGCGCGGTAAAGCTTCGTGGTAAGGATTTTAACCCCTCCAAATAGGGGACCTTTCATCGCACTTACTAAGCCCATGCGCTCGATTGCATCATGCATACAAAGAATTAAAAAACAATAATATCAAATTTAGTATGCCCGATTGAACATATCTTGCATTCAACCGAACACACATCAACCGGCACGGCAAAGCATCGTGGTAAAGGGTTTTAACCCCTCCAAATAGGGGACCTTTCATCGTACTTACTAAGCCCATGCGCTCGATTGCATCATGCATACAAAGAATTAAAAACAATAATATCAAACTTAGTATGCCCGATTGAACGTATCTTGCATTCAACCGAACACACATCAACCGGCGCGGCAAAGCATCGTGGTAAAGGATTTTAACCCCTCCAAATAGGGGACCTTTCATCGCACTTACTAAGCCCATGCGCTCGATTGAATCATGCATAAATAAGTAACATGCAGAATTCAAATAATGAAAAATAAATAAACCAAAGCAAGATAAAACAAAAGAGGATGCCGTTTACTCAAGCGGTACGTGGAGTTGTATCCCGAGTACAGATCATACTACCGTCAATTCGGAATCGGCTATGAAATTTCTGTCCGGGTTTCCATGCGATATACCGCGAGAGTTGATACATCTTTTATTTTATTCCAAGTCCACAACATACAATATTTCATGATACATGCATATTTATCTACTCAAGGGCCACAACATGCATTTTGACATAACAATCATGCGAACAATACTCAATGAATAATAAAAATAAAATTGAAAACAAATGTGGAAAATACCCTCAGGTCTAACCTTTTTTGCCGACTTTCGGACTTGCGTTTCGCAGAGATCGGAAGGGTAAAGCTCCTCTACTTCTTAGGTTCACTGGTTTAGCATCTTGGCTCACTGTTTTGCTGTTTTGCTTGCTGTTTGGCCTCCGTTTTAATGCTGTTTCCTCTATATTTTTTGGTCACTATTCAGGTCACTGTTTTGACATTTCAACGGACTGTTTTGAGTGTTTTTGTGGGTTTTAAGTGCAGTTTTGTGTGATTATTTTAAGGATTATAAGTGCAGTTTTTATGTTACTGTTTTAAGGATTTTAGGGACTGTTTTAAGCGGATTTTGTTGCTGTTTTTGGGGGGAAATGGGCTGCTGTTTGGGGGTACTTTAGGGGCTGTTTGGAGCGTGTTTGGTCTGCTATTTGGGGGTATATTTTCGGTGATGTGTGGAGGTTTAGGGGGCTGCTATTTTCGGTTATGGAGTGGAGGAGATGAAGAGAATTGTTTGTGTTCTTCTTGTTGCTATTGTCGTGAGTGGCTAGGGCTTTTTGTGTTGTGACTTGCGTGAGAATTATGTGTATGAGCTAGGGGAGTCATGTCTTGGTTAGGGGTTGTTTATATAGAGAATGGCTAGGGTTTCACCTTGTCTCACAAGGAAGGGATTTGATTTTGTGTTGAGCAAGGAAAGTCAAAGATTGAGGGGGGACAAATTTGGTTTAGATTAGGAAGTTAATATATTTGATTGGTTAGGATTAGGCATTTAATTTGTTAGATTAGGAAGTCAATATTTTTTTATTTGTTATGATTGATTTTAATTAGGTATATCATCTTGTTTGTTTATTTGGTTTAGATTAGGGTTGTTTATATAGAGAATGGCTAGGGCTTCACCTTGCTTAATATTTTGCGAGGGTTTTTCGTGTACATATTGGCAACCAATTTATTATCTTTATTAAGGTCTCATCATCATACACCCTTAAACATGCATTCTAAACACATAATAAAGCGCATATGAAAAAAAAATGATATGCGGATGGATACTTTACACATTGATCCTAGATCAAATCTCTCCATTTCTCTCTCCCGCTAACACAAATATTTCTTCTACCTGTTACACTACACTTCTAAAGAAACCTCATTTACATTGAGAGGAATAGGTGAGAAAAGAATACAAAGAATATGGAGGTATAAGGCTGGACACGCAGGTCCAATTAATAAATCAAATTTATTACAACAATTTCTAAAATTGTCCCACCCTTCTAATATCCATCTGATATACATTATTCATGCATCGCAACCATGTATTCACACAAGCATGTTATCAATCAATCTAATCAAATTAATTAATCTGATAATTAGTGATCATCCAATGTTCAAACAACGATTTCATTTTGTTCGAGTCAAACTCGTTTTGCGAATAAGTACTCAAAGTATGAATTCTCGAATTAAATTAAACTACATAATTAAATCCAATTCAATTTGTATTTAATACTAATTTTCTATTTAATTCCAAATTAAATACTACACTTTATTAATGAACTTTTACGACTTAAATTACAAATTTAATCGTTACGGGTCTCAAAGCCCGATTAACGTCCAATGTCAATTTAATTAAAGTCCAATGGGCTTTTAATTAATTTCTTAAGGCGTGGACTTTTGGTCAACTCGGGTCAAACTGAATAACCAAAATCCAATCCGGGAATTACCCCATAAGCCCAGAAATCAATTTTGGCCCATTAGGACCAATTAAACTTTAAGGGTCCATTAGTCGCATTTAGGCTTTATGGATGCGGTTTTGGGCCCAATTGGATCCAATCCATCTGGCCTAAACTTAACTTGGAACAACCAAGCCCAATAAGCCTAATTACAACACAACAAGCCCAAATCCAATTTAAGGCCCAAATAATTAAATTCCAAAAATCCAATTTTCCCAATTTAATTAAACTAAAGTGTATAACATTATTAATTACCCAAATCAATATTTCCAAAATACCAAATTTGTACAATTAATCATGCTCATTAATATTAAATCATGTCCAACACAATTTAATTAAAATCAAACCCAATATCACATGCTTCATGTCTCGGTAATATATGGCATTTTATGTCCGATTCGAATTCAATCAAATTAAATCCAATTCGACATTAAATCAATATCCCCAAATGATTTCCATCACATCCAATGATCAAAAAATCAAAATCACCAAGACAATAGGGCTTCTCAAACTCTCGGCAATAGGGAAATTTTCAAATTAATTACGAATTCAATCCAATCAAATCCTAAATCAATTTTCACAATCATTTTCAAGTCATCCAATGAATCAAAAAACAAAATTCCAAGACATTTGGGATCATCAACCATTCGGCCAACACATCCAATTTTGGGGAAAATTGTTCCAAATCAATTTTCTTGAAATTGATCCAATCAAACTTCAATTAAACATGTATTAAGCATACTCAAATACCAATTCATCCAAATCATGCTCAAATACATTTTACCCAATTTTAAGCCATAAATCAATTTCATGCCCAACCTTGCTCTGATGCCATTGTTGGTTTCTATTAAGGTCCCAAGATCATAAACAAGCATGAAATAAGTGCGAATACAAATCAACGAAGTTGCGGAATACTCACATCGATCGGTTGAGCGATGCGGAGATGAACAAAACAGATTTCTGCCCATTGTGGCAGCTCACGGCAGTGAGGTTTTTCCATCTCCAAGATTTCAGCTTTGGATCATCTTCGTCAAGCTCCAAGCTTCGTCAAACGAGTCCCGGTTCATAGGTGGACTTCCCCATCACCTTCGCATGAGTTTGTAGTGTGCTAGCACTTCCGATTTTGCCACAAAATCGTAACTCAAAGTTTCCCACTGCTCATGGTTTTAAGCAAAACCAGTGAAGAAAATTTGCCCCAAGGGCGTGAGAGAGAGAGATTTGTGAGAGCGATGAGTGTTGTGTGGTTTGTTTCTAATTTGTGTATCTTATACATAAATTTGAATTTCAAATTCATTTGACATGGATTTGGCTTTCAAAAAGTCAAGCCTTAATGGCACCAACCACTCACATCACTTCCATCAATCATGAATAGTGACTTGCGTCAATCACTTAAAGTGAAAGACATCCATCACTTGATTGCCGAATGATGTGACGCTAGATGCGACTAGCGATTTGACGCTTGATTTGACTTACGTACCGCACTCGAATTCGAAATGCGAATGTGCTCGCAAATAATCTCAGGCTCGAGTTCGCTAATTCCAAATTAACGAATTTTCCGTTGCGTCGTAATTAAATGATTACGCCTAGCGAAATCACTATTCACATCGCTAACAAATTAATTCCAAATTAACTCGTTCGCCCGAATTAAAATCTAATTTTAATTCCGCGTCGAAATCCAATTTCGTTTAATATATCAAATATATTAATTAATCGATTAATTCCAAATTAATCGTTATCTCTCTTTAATTGATATTTTATCCCAGATAAAATATCTCTGCTATTAATCCCAGATTAATTTTCTCTCTCTTCTAATTAATCCCAGATTAATTTAGAGTGCGAGTCATACGTCA
Source organism: Zanthoxylum bungeanum (assembly GCA_019454045.1). Taxonomy (NCBI): domain Eukaryota; kingdom Viridiplantae; phylum Streptophyta; class Magnoliopsida; order Sapindales; family Rutaceae; genus Zanthoxylum; species Zanthoxylum bungeanum. The sequence continues at coordinate 49,925 of SKCR01011907.1, read as the reverse complement.
TCGGTGAATCTTCGGGAAGCGACCCATGAGATCCCCGGATATGTTGGCAGTAAATTCGGTCGTTGGACTATCTGAACACGTAAGTACCTCGTACTACGTTTATATCGATTTACAAGATAAGGTTGGCTTCTAGCAAAGCGCCATGCCTACCCAATTCTCCAGAAATATCCTTACAGGAATAAAGGATCTATATCAGGCGTAGTATACGTAGTCTTGCGTATTTTTGTCCAGTATCAGATGATCACGAGCTAGGCATGGGGCTGGAATTATGTCTGCCCCGTACGAAGCACATGTCGGATGTCTGGTAACTAGTCTCTATAATCGGATAAACATGACCTTGTCATTTTATCCTGATGACTGCAGTACTTAAGAGTACTAGTACCGTATCCTACGTGACCATCATCTCCATATGACTGGAGTGACACTTCCATCTTGACATCACACCCAACACACTACGATTCTCAATATACCCAGCATTGGCATACACAGAACCTATTAAAGCCCTGGATGACCGTAACCAAAGTATATTGATTGTTGCAAGTATTAGCGGTGCAAGTCTCAGGTTAAGACCAAATACACCTACCTTGATTTCGGACTTCCATAGACACATAGTCATACTACCAATGGAATTCCGATGGGGTCTATCCAGAGTGAAGCTGTTTCCCGTACCATCGGTAAAACACAACCTCCTATTACACTTGTATGAGTATCCTTTACCCAAATATATAAGAACTATGTCATTGTGCCCTCACAATGCGCACAAGTGTAATACTAGTCTTTTACAAATTTATCGATGTCCAATCTCGACAATGCTCTGATTAGGGATATTTAATGATTAATCCTTCGTGGACTGATATTGTCTCATATCATTCTCAATCCAGGAACTAATCATAGGGGCCTCCTATCATTTATACATCTAGGTGATCTAATCACAAATGATAAGAGTGCAATCTCCTTTGTCACATAGTTAATTTGTACAACAACACAATGATCTGTACAAATAGTGACGCTATAGGTCATAATTGTCCAACAATTGCTACATAATTAATTTGTACAAAAACCACAATGTCTTTTACAAATAGTGACGCTATGGGTCATAATTGTCTAACAATATATGCCCATTCTGTATGCGATTTACATATGATACGGTCACTCGCCTCACTGTATCCCCACATATTGACCTAGGTTACGGAAAGTGTCTACCCATATGGTCAAAGGTATGATGTTGATAGTCTCATGAATCATGCTAACCCAAGAATCTCACATGATTCTTCCGCTGTGGCCACAGTCTCAAGCACTGATCACACATATCAACCCGCGAACTGGAATACTACTCTTATAAGAAAATATTATCCGAGAGAGTGGTGATTCTCTGTTGTATCTTTACAAACTTCTTGTGTTTCAACAAATGACCCAATCATACCTTTATGACCAGATCTTTTGAATCGGGGAAGGAAAATTTCAAAATTATTTGATCTACACATAAGATTATAAAGACCTCAAGTCTAAGGACTAGTCATATAATCGATACATGAAAGTTCTCACAGATACATGGGATAAACACTCCATATGAAAACTTTTGGTGGTCAGTTCGATGGACACGAGCAACTCATACATCCATAGAAAATGAGCTTTTAAAGGGAAAAAAGCGCGAGGCGTACTTCGCTTCAACATCTCAGTCTGCCAAGGCTTGGCCAAAGGCTACTCGAGGTGTAAAGAAGAATAAGAAGAAGGGCAAGGCCAAATCATCAAATTCTTTTGGGAAGGCAAAGGAAAAATCCCAAGATGTCTGCCTACAGTGTGGCAAACGGGGTCACTGGAAGCGTGACTGCCGTGAGTACAAGCCGCACATGAAGGAAATCAAAGCGGGCAAGACACCGGCTTCAGGTATGTTTTTTATTGAAATAAACATGTCTACTTTTTTTATTAGGCAAAATGCATAAAACACCTTTTAGCAGTAAATATACACGTGCCACCGAACTGTTAGACTTTGTTCATAGTGACGTATGTGGGCCAATGTCTAGCCAGGCTAGAGGTGGATATGAATACTTTGTAACCTTTACGGATGATGCATCACGTTATGGTTATGTGTATCTTATGAGACACATGTCTGAAACCTTTGAGAAATTCAAAGAGTTTCGACACAAAGTAGAAAAACATACTGGTAAAAGTATTAAGACATTATGGTCGGACAGTGGTGGAGAATACTTAAGCAATGAGTTTCTTGATTACTTGAAAGAATATAGTATTCTTTCACAGTGGACTCCTCCCGGAACACCTCAATTAAATGGTGTGTCCGAATGGAGAAACCAAACTTTGTTCGACATGGTAAGGTCGATGATGAGTCGCACTGAGCTACATATTTCCTTCTGGGGATATGCATTGAACAATGCAATACTTATTTTGAATAAGGTTCCGTTAAAGTCTTTTCAATAGACTCCATATGAAATATGGACAGGAAAGAAACCGAGTTTCTCATTCCTGGAGATTTGGGGTTGCTGGGAATACATTAAACGTTTTGATGGTACCAAACTAGAACCCAAATTGGATAAGTGCCTATTTGTAGGTTATCCTAGGGAAACCAAAGGATATTACTTCTACAAACCACAAGAGAACAAAGTATTTATTGCTCCACATGTGGTTTTCCTCGAAAAGGAATTCCTAAATGCAGTGGTTAGTGTGAGGAAATTACAACTCGATGAAAATCGGAGTGATACTATTCCTATCACCGATTCCTTAATGGAACACGAACAGTTCATCAGGGATGAGACTATACCATAAACTTCTATTACACAAGGACCACGTAGGTTGAAGAGAGTTAGAAAACAACCTGAGAGGTATGGGTTTCTGATCTCACCTCATATGGATATTAATCTTATGGAGGAAGACGAACCGGCTATTCATGAGGAAGCGATACAAAGTATCGACTCCGGTTTATGGCAAGATGCCATGAAGTCCAAAATGGATTCCATGTACACCAACCAAGTTTGGACACTGGTTGATGCACCAGAAGGCGTAAAGCCTATTGGTTGCAAATGGGTCTTCAAAAAGAAGACCGACATGGATGGCAACATACAAACGTACAAAGCTAGGCTTGTAGCAAAATGGTATCATCAACGACATGGTGTCGATTACGATGAAACTTTTTCACTTGTTACCATGATTAAATCCATTCGGATAATGCTTGCTATTGCTGCATATTTCGATTATGAAATATGGCAGATGGACGTCAAAACTACTTTCCTTAACGGAAACCTTTTGGAGGTTGTTCATATGCAACAGCCTGACGGTTTTGTCGTACCAAAATATACAAACAAGGTTTGCAAGTCAAATCGATCCATTTATGGATTGAAGCAAGCATCGCATTCTTGGAACCAAAGTTTTTATGAGATCATAAAAGAATATGATTTCGTTCAAAATGAGGATGATCCTTGTGTATGTAAGAAGGTTAGTGGGAGTGCACTAACATTCATTTTCCTTTACATTGATGATGTATTGCTTATTGGAAATGACATTCCCATGCTAAAATCGGTGAAAGCTTGGCTTTCATTAAAATTCTCCATGAAAGCTGATTGGACTCTCCCAGAGCACGTACATTGACAAAGTGTTGAAGAGTTCAACATGGATCAATCTAAGAGGGGACTGTTTCCAGTGTCACATGATGTCACTCTATCTAATGACATGTGTGTAGGCATTGCATCTTCGCATGTGAAACCCGATGATGAGTCTCAGTTGGAGGCACTACCTTTTTAGCTAAGGCTATTGCGGGAAACAGAGGTCGGAAGGGGAAATTCAAAATAAGTACGTCATCAGATTCATTTCGCAAGTTCACTGTCTTCGTTAGTGCTGCGTTTGTTACTTCGTTTTGAACGTCAGGCAGATTTCGGACGTTCGTGTAGCGTTCGAATGGGCGTTCGAACGGCGTCGATGTTTCTGGTTTTGCTGCTAGCCTCGCACCCCAGCACAATTAGCCCCCCAAAGCCCATAAAAAACATCCCAATTAATAAAACACATTTAAAACACATGGGAAATTAAATTAAATATTTAAACCATTTACCAATTAAATAAAACATAATATAAATCATACCTAATTAAGACAAATCAAATATATTAACTTCCTAACTAAACAAATCACATACAAAATTAAAAAGATGTCATGCCTAATTAAAATCAATCATAACAAATTAAATATTTTGCATTCCTAATCTAGCCAAGATTTATCCCCCCTCAATCTAATCCTTTCCTTGTTGAATACCAAATCAAATCCTCATTTTAATGCCAAAATCCCTTCCTTGTGAGACAAGGTGAAGCCCTAGCCTTTCTCTATATAAACCACACCTCTCCAAGGCATTCACCTCGTCGAATTTACGCCCATCACAAGAAAAAAAAGAAGAAAAGAATTTCCAACCCCCCTCTCCAAGCTCTCCATTCACGCATATCACACAAAAAATATAACAAATTTCTCTTCATCTCCTTCCCTCACACCACCGAAAAATACACCAATACAGCAGCCCTTCGCACGTCAAAAACACAGCCCCATAAGCCTTCCTATATCACCAAAACAACAACCCACAAAAATCCTCAAAACAGTAACATAAAAACTGCATTCATAATCCTTAAAATAATCAAACAAGACTACACTAAAAACCCACAAAAAACTTGGAACAGTCCGTGGAAACGTCAAAACAGGTGACCTGAACAGTGAGCAGCAAAACATAGGTCAAACAGTAGCAGAACATAGTTCGAACAGCAAGCAAAACAGCAAAACAGTGAACTAGGACGCTAAACCAGTGAACCAGAGAAGTTGAGGAGTTGTACCCTTTCCGATGTCCGTGAAACGCAAGCCTGAAAGTTGGCAAAAAGGTTAGACCTGAGGGTGTTTTTCACACTCATTTTTTTTTTTATTTGTATTATTTATTGAGTATTGCTTGCATGATTTTCATGTTGAAATGCATGTTGTGGCCCTTGAGTAGATAAATATGCATGAATTGAGATGTTTTTTTTTGTTGTGGCTGTGGAATAAAATGAGAGATGTGTCAACTCTCGCGGTATATCGGATGGAAACCCGGACATAAATTTCATAGCCGATTCCGAATGGACGGTAGTATGATCTGTACTCGGGATACAACTCCACGTACCGCTTGAGTAAACGACACCCTCTTTTGTTTTGTGTTGCTTTGGTCTATTTATTTTTCGTCACTTGAATTCTGCATTTTGCTTATTTATGTATGATTCAATCGAGCGCATGGGCTTAGTAAGTGGAATGAAAGATCCCCTATGGGGAGGGGTTAAAGCCCTTTACCACGATACTTTGCCGCGCCGGTTGATGTGTGTTCGATTGAATGCAAGATACGTTCAATCGGGCATACTACGTTTGATATTATTTCTTTTAATTCTTTGTATGCATGATTAAATCGAGCGCATAGGCTTAGTAAGTGCAATGAAAGATCCCCTATGGGGAGGGGTTAAAGCCCTTTACCACGATGCTTTGCCGTGCCGGTTGATGTGTGTTCGATTGAATGCAAGATACGTTCAATCGGGCATACTAAGTCTGATATTATTGTTTTTTTAATTCTTTGTTTGCATGATTCCATCGAGCGCATGGGCTTAGTAAGTGCAATGTAAGATCCCCTATGGGGAGGGGTTAAATCCCTTTACCACGATGCTTTGCAGCGCCGGTTGATGTGTGTTCGGTTGAATATAAGATACGTTTGATCGGATATACTGAGCTTGACATTGTTGTCTTTATTCTTTGTGTTGCATGCATCAGGTCTGGTTCCGTTCGAACGCGTTCTCGAACGCTACACGAACGCGAACCTTCTGTTTACCATTCGAACGCGTTCTCAAATGCTACGCGAACGCACACGCACTTTCTTAGTCTCATTATGCATCAGGCCTGGTTCCGTTCGAACGCGTTCTCGAACGCTATACGAATGCGAACCTTCTGTTTACCGTTCGAACGCATTTTCAAATGCTACGCGAACGCACACACACTTCTTTAGTCTCATCATGCATCAGGTCTGGTTCCGTTCGAACGCGTTCTCGAACGCTATACGAACGCGAACCTTCTGTTTACCGTTCGAACGCGTTCTCGAACGCTACGCGAACGCACACGCACTTTCTTAATCTTATCATGCATCAGGTCTGGTTCCGTTCGAACGTGTTCTCGAACGCTATATGAATGCGAACCTTCTGTTTACCGTTCGAACGCGTTTTCAAATGCTACGCGAACACGCACCCACTGAACTGAGTCCTTTTCATCAGATTTTATACATAGTTTTCCTAGTAGCTATCCCCACATGTATGAATACAATGTGTTTAATGTATTACAATTCATATGCCTATGTCATGATAAAATTTGAGTATTATTTCTTGTGGTATATCAGATGGAAACCTGGACATAAATTCCGTAGCCAATTCCGAATGGACGGTAGTACGGTCTGTACTTGGGATACAATTCCACGTACCACTTGAGAAGGTGCTCACATGTGTGCTTGTGTGGTTAGTATGTGTGCTTGTGTTTTCTTGAATATAATATGCCAGTGAAGTTGTATGTTTGTCGCTCCTTTGATGTACTTTCAAGCATGCAATCTTAGATGTGAAATATATGTAAACTTAGGTGTAATTTTTATTTTGTACATGTGAATTTAGAAGCATGATACTCTTGGAAATAAGTGCTACTTAAGCCTGATTAAATTATTACATAAATCATTTCATTACAAGTGGCATAAGTAAGAGACCATTCTGAACCCAACGGTTTGAGGTCTTCCCTTGCGAGGGGTTAGTGCGGCCTTAAATCTCATTTTCCCGGTTCATACCGGGTGGCGACTCCATTATTCTCCGGTTTAGTCCCCCGTGGCTACTCCGTACTCCCGACCGGGCCGCGAGCCCGGGACAGCATGCGTCATCCAGTTTCTGTGTCCCACAGTCTGGCGACTCCACTGGGGACAGAGAATCAGCCCCGAAATATTATCTTGTGATGTTTGGATTTATGTTTTAATTGACCGTGTCTATAATGGATAAAGTGGGGGTTTAATCAAAGGCATTTTGAAGCTAGGTAATGGTTTGGTGTCTTCCTTCATTCACTACCTTTCTAGAAGGAAAAGCTGTGAAGGCACCTGGATAGCCATCTACTCGTAGCCTATTGTGATGGACTAATTTGGAGGACTCGTTGTTTATTCCTAACACCAAGCGATAAGAGCCTAAGAGGCTTGGGTATTTAAGTGAGCCTCGCTCCACCTTCCCTCTGGGGAATCTACAACGGGAAATCCATTTGACAGTCCGTCACACACCATAGGTCATTGGCACGTACCTTAGTATATAAAAAAGGGTGCGCTCACTTGTTCGCTTGAACCCTTGAATGGGGAGACCTAGTTGTGAGCTATCCTTCGCCGGTGAGAGCCTTTGTCTATACTCCTGCGAACCCACCCATAGACTGGGTTTGCATGGTTAAAGTAACAATTATTTCCTTGAGTATGTGCTAGTGGACAATCCTCATTTGGATGCAGTTGGACCATTGTCAGAAATGCGGAGTTGCTGGGCCATTTAAACTGGGGCGAGTTCGTACCTTATGACCATTGGGCCCAAAGCTTCTGAAATGTTGATGGGCCATTCCGTAGAAATTATTACTTTATGTTTGCATTATCTTTTATGCTTGTGTGTGAAAACATCGTCGTTTGGATCCATTTGGACCATTTTTCATGAGATATGGGCTTGTTGGGCCATTTAAACTGGGACAAGAACGTATTTTATGACGGTTGGGCCAAAGGCTTCTAAGTGTTGATGGGCCACTTCGTGCTTGTGTTCGGAACGTTACCATTTGGATTTAGTCGGGCTCTTTGTCATGAGATGTGAACTCGTTGGGCCATTTAAACTGGGATGAGTTCACTCCTATAACAATTAGCCCGAAAGCTTCTAAAATGATAACAGTCCGATTTGTTTGAAAATTTTAATTTTAATTTAGTATGTTATATATGTTACCTGCATCTCATGCACCTCATGCATACATATATCATGTTAACACCCTCTATGTCTCAAAAAGACATCATAGATACCGTTTGGATTAGAGAAGGGACAAGGCTCATTAAAAGAACAGTAACATTCATGAGTGAATCTGGTAATGAGGTATCCCGAATGGATCAGTTAGAGAAAAGTCTCGCCAAGGTCACTGAACAGTTGCAAGCTTTGACTACTGCTGTGGCTGGTATGGTTGTGCCCCGTGCTGGGGGAATTTCTGAGAATGTGAGGCATGAGGAGCCTCCGAATGGGTTGGGGGATGATATCCCCACTTTTGATGATGATATGGCAGAGTATACAGCAGATAGAGTATTTGGGTCTCAGGTAGAGTTACAGAAACTTCGGGATCAGGTTGAGTCGGTTACCCGCAAGATGAGGGGTAAGAATGAGGATTTGCTGGATTATGACACACTGACTTTTGAGGAATAGTTGCCTGCACAGTTCAAGATGCCTGATGTGGCTAAGTTTAACGGGAATGGGGATCCAAGGGTGCATCTCTGATAGTTTGTATCAGTCATGAGTTCAGTTGGCTTATTTCAGCGCCAAGTGCAGAAAATGTTTGGAATGTCGCTTGAAGGAGCTCCCGTGGTATGGTACCACAGTTTAGAGAAGAAAGCGAAGGAAGATTGGAGGGAGTTGGCCGATGCTTTCCTGAAGCAGTATGTCACTGACTTAGAGATCGATCTGTCACTCCGTGATCTGGAGAATGTTAAGCAGAAAGCGGAGGAGAGTTTTAAGGAGTATGTGGACCGGTGGAGGGGTCAGTTATTGAAGACGCGGACTAGGCCCTCAGAGAAGGACCAGATTAAAATGATTATCAAGGGCACCAGGCCCTCCATGTACAGCAAGTTGAGGAGGATGACCTCCATGATCACAGACTTTCGGCAGTTGAGGGAAACTGTCATGGAAATTGAAGACGAAGAGGTGGAAAACAGAAAATTCTTTGGTCTAAATAGGAGGCCCATTGGGGGAACGTCGGGAGCAAAGCTCGTTTCTGCTGAGATTGCCGCTATCCGGAACCGGCAGTTTTCCAACTTGGGAAGGCCCCTGTCCAAGGTGCTAGAGAAATTGAAGAGGCAAGGGCTCTTAAAACCCTTGGAAGCCAAACCATTACCCAATCCCCTACCATCACATTATAACATAAGCCTTTACTGTCACTTTCACCAACAAAAGGGCCATGACACCGACAACTGCGCCCGACTCTGATGAGTGGTATTTATATCACTTATTCCCACTCATTTGAGCTAATATTTCGTATAGTTTCTCGAGTTTTGTGAACATTTTGATGTATTTTGTGTTATTTTGCAGATAAATAAAGTTTGGAAAGCATTGGAGGCAATTTGGGGCAAAAACGGACAAAAATACGTCAACAGGGATATTTTGGTCTTTAGCGCGTCGCGACGCCAAGCCTTCCGTGTCGCGACGTCTAAAATGCACCGAACAGTGCAAACGTGCGCCGAGTCCACAAATCATAATCTGAGAAAAGTTTGACTTTGCTCAAATGCGCCGTGCCACTTGTCACCATCACAGCCGATCTGCTAACATGCGTCTTGCCACGTTTCAGCATCCTACGGTGCCGACAGTCATCATCGCCACGTCACCAAGTCAACAAGTCAACATTGTCACCTCACCGCCACATCATCATCAGCCAATCAGGAACTGACACGTGTCGCAATTCTACGGTGCCGACCGTCTCTTTCCCAAGTGTCGCCACGTCGTCGCCACGTCACCGCCACATCATCGCCACGTCAGCATCAATAATTGAGTATCTAATCCTTATCTGACATGTGGCGGATAAGAATCTCAGCGACCAATCAGAAGCCGCCACGTGTCACAATAATTGAAGCCCAACCACCGCGCCACGTGTCACATTATCAGCTTATCCAGAATCTTCAAACAAATGAACCAGAGCGTGCCACGTCGATAGAAGCTGGCGTAGCGACGCCAGATGCCTTGGCGTTGCGACGCTGGAAGCTTATCCGCGCCTATAAATTGAGCTCGAGATTTCAGAATTGAATGTACCACTATCTCTCTTCTATTCTATCTAAAGAGAGAGTTTCTCTCTCTAGATTCTTTAGTTTTTAGTTTTTTTAGTTTTTTTAGTTTTTTAATTTTTAGTTTTGTAAATAATTTTAATTACTTTTTGTGATAATAGTAATTTAATTTTTACTTTTTACTTTTTACAGTTTTTACTATTTACCATGATGAGGTAACTTCTCCAGCTAGGGTGAAAGGTAATTCTTTTACTGTTACTATTTAGATTAATCTCCCTTAAAAAATAATATATTCACTATTTAAAATATTGACTTAAAAAGGATACCTCCAGATTGGTCGGTTGGTAATTTAATTTTGGTTCCGCCTTTATGGCTGGTTGGACTTAATTTGACTTAATCAGGTTACCGCCTATATGGCTGGTTGGAAAAAGAATCACAAGTCTATATATTATTTTATGGGAGATATCTAAATTAGTAGTAGTAAAATTAATTCCTTTTACCTTAGCCTTTTATTTTATTTTACTTTTCAGTTTTACTTTATGTCTTTTACCTTTCAGTATTTTTACTTTATGTCTTTTACTTTTAAGTTGTTACTAGCCCTAGTCATGTGTTAGTTATCTGGGGTTGTGATGAATTCTAATATCACCGGTTTATAAGGGGTTATTTTATAGTTTGGGTAATTTAAAGGTTTACTTATTAAGTCTTAAGTTTAATGCTTCTTGTTGTCTGATCACCAATAAGATTGATGTGGTAAATCTAAAGTGAACTAGACATAGGGATTTTAGGTTTCAGCCTTAGACTTAATAGCCCACGATCTTCCTTGAGGATAGATAACCCTTTAATAGATTTCCTTACAGGATAGGAATATACCTGTCGGGCGGGGGTAGCCATAATTGGAACTTAAACTTAATGAATCCAGATAATTTGGTTGACATCGACATATGGTTCAATTGGGTTAAACTGGGTATTTGTGTCTGACCATCGGAAGAGGCTTTTACATAATTTAGTGTTCCAGGTTAGTAAACTGATTTATTACACAACTATAAAATAACCACTTCATCTTTAAAATGATATTATAATGATTCACGACCCTAGATCTTTGTGTCTTTTGTTATTTTCCTTAGTATTTTCTTTTATCTTTTTATTTATTTATTTATTGTGCAAAACCACATTCAACCAATCAAACAATCATTCTCTTCTCCATTTAATTAGATATTTGTAAATAAATAGATTCGACTATTAATAACAACAGTAGAAATTAAGTCCTCGTGGGATCGATATTTTTATACTACTTGAACGATACGTGCGCTTGCGTTATACGTGTGTGTTTACCCCGGTTAAGTTTTTGGCGCTGTTGCCGGGGACTTATATTTCTTGAGTTGTTTATTTTGAAGCTATCTAATTTACTTGTATCTAATTTTTTTTATCTGTAATTTTTATCTTTTACGTTTGTTTTTCAGGTGATTGAAAAATGGAACACTACTAAGAGATTGAGAGATTACGAACCTTACAAGAAGATACACCCCACATCTGGGAGCAACAGTCCGGTTTTCTGAGGCCTGTTGTCCAGCCCAATGATTATCACTGGATGCCAGAACCAAGCAATTCTACATTTGCTCAACAGAACGAAATGGGGAGATGTGTAATATGTGATGGTAACCACCAGAGCGATCAATGTATATACCTTTCACAGTGGCAGAATTATTGGAATCATTCAAGGTACGAAGAACCATCATATTATCCATCTTATCCACCATCCATCTACGATCTTCATCAACAAACAAAACCATCCGAGGAAGATCAGTTGATTCACACGCTCATACATTGGCTCGAAGAACGGGAAGCTCAATTAGATACACAAATTCAGAGACAATCAAAATTCATTCAGAGGATGACAGATCAAATGAGACAATTCACAGAAAACCAGAACTACATACCTCAAGAACCAGTTTCAGATGACACTGATGAAGCCTTCGAATTGTTGGTTTTATTCTAAGTCCCAAGATCAAACAAGAAATGAAAACAATGTGCGAATACATCAACAGAGGTAGCGGAATACTCACATCGATCGGTTGAGTCGATTTGGAGACGAATGAAGCCGCAAAACTCACTGGTTTGGTGCGCCCACTACTGCAGTTCGTGCTCACTGGTTTGGCAGTTTCGGGTCTCATTTCGAAGCTCCAAACTCCGTCGGATGAGTCCCGCCTCATGGGTGAACCTCCCTACCACCTTCGCAAGACTCGTAAGTGTGCTAGCACTTGAATTTTCACCATGAAAACCCACTCTTGGCTTCCCTATTGCTCACGTTTTTCTGGTTCAAAACCAGTCCCAATATTTCTGTTTTGGGCGTGAGAGAAGAGAAAGAAATGGAGAGAAAGAAAATGTGTATTATTTTTTTGCATTTGAATTTCAAGTGTATCTTATACACTTTAGTGAATTTCAAATGAATTTCACTTGCATTTACCTTTAATTTGAATTCAAAAAGTCAAACAATAAAGGCAAACACTATGCACATCATGTCCATCACTATTCACATCAACTTTATTAAAGTGACATGTTGTCAAGTCACATCACTCAAAGTGACAAGTGATTTGACGCTTGATGCGACTGATTGATTTGATGCTTGATGCGACTTGCGTTGCCGCACTCGAATTCGAAATACGAATGCGCTCGCAATCACACTCGGGCTCGGGTTCGCTAATTCCAAATTAACGATTTTTCCGTCGCGTCGTAATTAAATGATTACGCCTAGCGAATTCACTATTCACGTCGCTAACGAATTAATTCATTAGCCCGAATTAAAATCTAACTTTAATTCCGTGTCAAAATCTAATTTCGTTTAATATATCGAATATATTAATTTAATCGATTAATTCAAAATTAATCGTTATCTCTCTCTTGACGATATTTTATCCTAGATAAAATATCTCCGTAATTAATCCTAGATTAATTTTCTCTCTCTCTTCTATATAATCCCAGATTATTCAAGAGTGCGAGTTGTGCGTCATCGGTGGATTATCGGGAAGCGACCCATGAGATCCCCGGATAAGTTGGCAGTAAATACGGTCGTCGGAGTATCCGAATCACGTACGTACCAAGTACTACGTTCTACCGATTTACGAGACAAGGTCGACTCCTAGCAAAGCACCAAGTCTTCCCAATTCTCCGGACATATCCATTTAAGAATATTAAGATCTGTTATCAAGCGTAGTATACGATTGTATTGTGCATATCGGCCCAGTATCGGATAGTCACGTGCTAGGGCTGGGGCTGGATAAGTGTCTACCCCGTCCGAAGCACATATCAGATGCCTGGTAACATAGTCTCTATAATCGGATATTCACGACCTAGTTACAATATCCCGATTGGTTGCGCAACACTCAAGAGCACTAGTACCGTATCCTGCGTGACATCATCTCCAATATGACTGAAGTGATACTCCCGTCTTGACATCTCACCCAATACACTACGACTCTCTGATAAACCCAGAAGTGTTGTACGCAGAACCGGTTAAAGCCATGTACCACCAAGACTAAAGTCTATCGATTATCGTAAGTATTAGCGATGCAAGTCTCACGTTAAGACTATACACACCTACCTTGATTTCGGCCTCCCATAGACACATAGTCATAATACCAATGGGATTCCGAAGGGTCTATCCAGAGCGAAGCTGTTTCCCGTACCATCGGTGAAACACGACCTCCTATCGCACTTGCATAAGTATCCAATACTTATATATATGAGAACTATGCCGTTGTGCCCTCACAACGCACACAAGTGCAATACTAGCCTATTCCGCATTATCGATGTCCAGTCTCGATAATATTCCGGCTAGAGATATTTAATGATTAATCCTTCGGGGACTAATACTGTCTCATATCATTCTCAGTCCAGGAACTAATCCTAGGGACCTCTCTTCATTTATATATCTATGGTGATCTAATCATAAATGATGAGAGTGCAATTTCCTTGTCACATAGTTAATTTGCTACAACAACACAATGATCTGTGCAAATAGTGACGCTATGGGTCATTTTAACCAACACGAATACCAATCATTTCACAATGACACTTCAACAGAGGAGGAGGCTGAGCAGTATCAACAACAAGAGGTATCAGTTCAGGAGTCCGAACCAGCAAAGTCTCAATTTGACTTTTATTATTCAGATTCTGACGAGGATGAAACTGATCTATTTGTACCAACTGCACCAACAACGGAGGATCAAACTTTCAATCCTCAAAATGAAGATCTTGGAGCATGTTTTACCATGATGTTTGAAGAACATCTATCTGAACCATCCATTCCAGTCGTATCAGAGGATGAAAACCTAATGACAAAAACATCTTTACATCCTCAGGCAGATACTTATGGAGCATGTATTTCACAGATGACAGATGAAGAGCTGAATACAAAAATTTTACAATACATCTGTGAAGAAAAAGTGGAGCAAGAAGCAGAGCAAATGGAGGAGCAAATGTCTGACCTTAATAAAGATCCACAACATTCAGGAGAAACATCGCTGTTTTGGGGAGTACAAATCAAAGATATCACCCAGAAGCTTGACAGAATGGAACTTCCATTCCAAGTCAAGCACCATATGACACCTCCTGATTTTCTTTCTTTCTTTGCAGGAATCACTGGAACAACAAAGAGCAAAAAGGTGGCACGAGCACTGAATGAGACACAACTCTTTTTGCCACTTTACCGTTGGAAGAGACCCTTCAAAAGCAACGCTCACGGGATTGTCTTTAATCGGACATCCAAAACGACATTGAAACCTCCTTAACAGATGAATTTCAGTCACGTCTGGCTGAAGACGGAAAATTTAGCGCTAGCAGGGAGGCAACCCATGCAATTTTTTGTAATTTGATTTCATATTTTGTGTGAACTTTTTAATTTTATGTGTTATTTTTGTAGAAAAAGGCACAAACGAAGCATTTTAAAACAGAAGGAATTGTGTTTGGAAATCAGGAAGAAAAGAGCTAATTCATTTTTGATGGCTGAGTAATGAATAAAATCTTGAGACACATCCTAATGAATTTATACTAAGCGAGTGGCGTATTGCGTACACAATTCTGTTGTCTTAATTATTGCTTTGATTCGCTTTTCTGTTGTAATTATCTTTATTTTCGTAGACAGGATCCAGACTTTTTGACCTTTCACGATTTCTTTTGTTGTTTAGCTAACAATCGTCCTTTGGAAGATATTAGTGCTATTATTACTCACCCCTTTTCAGGTACTATAAATTCAGCCCGTCATTGCACTTTTGAAGGCATTCCGAGTTGAGAAAGAAATACATAAAAAATGGAAGCCACTTCAAGAAGAAGAGTTGAAAACATCTGTGTGTTTTACGGTAGTAGTGTTGGTACTAAACCACAATACATAGAAGCAGCACAGGAATTGGGTCGAGTCTTAGCTGCAAGGAATATGCACTTAATATATGGCGGAGGTAATCTCAGACTTATGGGGATCGTTTCAAAGGCTGTACAAGAAGGAGGCAGTCATGTTTTGGGAATCATTCCAAAACCCTTGGCAGAGGCAAATCTTATTGGATCATCAAACGGAGAGGAACTGATCGTGCCACGTATGTCTGAACGACTGGTAGAAATGATTAACCGTGCTGATGCTTTTATTGCTTTGCCAGGTGGCTTGGGTACATTGGAGGAAATATTTATAGTATTATCTTGGACGAACCTGAACATGCACCAGAAACCGCTTGGACTGTTTAACGTTGATGGATTTTATGATTTTCTTTGTGTGTTTCTTGATGATGCTCAGAGAAATGGGTTCGTGTCAAAACCTTTGAAAGAACTCCTCTTTACTGCTCCGGATCTAATAGACCAACTCATAGCCTATGAACCACAAGTTGACCCTATCCTTTCAAAGATAAATTGGTCTGAGGACGATCGTGGTAAGAGGCGTCGGATTAAACTGGATCTTAACCTTTAATTTCCTGTAAATTTCAGCTAACCAGGTACGACCTTCTTAACTCTCCTTTTACTGTTTAAGACATTGGGGACAATGTCTCATTTAGGTTTGGGGGAGGGAATTAGTTGATCAATACCTTGTTTTTAGTTTGTGTGTTGTTTTTATTTTTAGTCCAAAATTTTTCGAAAAATACAAAAAAAAAATTGAAAAATTTTCAAAAAATTACAAAAATATTTTGCGTTTTTGTGTTTTTATTTTGACTAAAAGGGTGAAATTGGTAAAAGGTAGCTGAGTAAGGAGTTTCCACTCCTGAGACATATCTCAAACCTATTTGGAAACAAGTTAATTTTTGTTTATTTCATTTTAAATTATTTAATTTGTGAATTCTCCTTAAAACTGACTAAAAGGAAACTTCATATGTTCAGTTAATAGATATTATCAACATATATAGTAACATACGGACATGAGCTAAAATTGAAAAGTTTGTAATATTCAGTGCTCTAGTTTAATTGGAGGAAACATCTCAAAAAGCAATGGAATAAAAAAAAATAAAACGTCTGAGATCCGAGTTATTAAGTCTATAAGGGTGTTTTAACACCTAGTGCCCTAAAACCAACTGGTTTGGGAGTCATTGGCCCAAAGCTTGTTACATGGATCGAAGATGCTGCAAAAATATATATATTTGAAGTCTGAGTAATTAAGTCTGTAGGGGTGTCTTAACACCTGGTGCCCTAAAACCAACTGGTTTGGGAGTCACTGACCCAACACTCGTTACATAGATGGAAGATATTGTATATAAATAAAAAAAATCAAAGAAAAAATCAGAAAAATGAGAAAAATTATTCCATTGCGGCAAAAAGGTGTGAAATCTGATAGAACTTTAGGACAAAAATATTACTCTCTTCTCAACTGCACTTATGACTGTTGTGGGCAAAAATGAGTTGATTAATATTTTATTAGTTGTGTATATGGAGAATGGTAAATATAATCGGAGAATTTACTTATTCAGTAATTTAGAATAAAACAAAACAACTAGTAACTTGGAGTAGAAGTTTCACATGATTAGTCACTAACATCTTTATTCTCTTTTCGCTTGTCTTTTTGCTTTTGTGTGCATTATTTTATTATCTTTTTACTTTTGTAAAATGTTTGTGGGTATCATTGCTGTAAACCCTCACGAGACTACAACTCGTCTACTAGGGACACCTAGGGGTTTAAAGGCTTGTTGCATATGCTAAATGCAACCGTGATCCCTACGAAAGTGGCTTAGTTAATTTATTTATGTTATTTTACTCTATGTTTTGCTCGAGAAATAGCAAAATGTTAGGTTTGAGGGTGTGATGAGTGGTATTTATATCACTTATTCCCACTCATTTGACCTAATATTTCATATAGTTTCTCGAGTTTTGTGAACATTTTGATGTATTTTGTGTTATTTTGCAGATAAATAAAGTTTGGAAAGTATTGGAGGCAATTTGGGGCAAAAACGGACAAAAATGCGTCAACAGGGATATTTTGGTCTTTAGCGCATCGCGACGCCAAGCCTTCCGTGTCGCGACGTCTAAAATACGCCGAACATGGCTAACGTGCGCTAGGTCCACAAATCAGAATCTGAGAAAAGTTTGACTTTGATAAAATGCGCCGTGCCACGTGTCACCATCACAGCCGATCTACTAACGGGCGTCGTGCCACGTGTCAGCATCCTACGGTGCCGACAGTCATCATCGCCACGTGTTCCACGTGTCACTCCATGTCATCAGCCACGTCACCAAGTCAACAAGTCAACATTGCCACCTCACCGCCACATCATCATCAGCCAATCAGGAAGTGACACGTGTCGTAATTCTACAGTGCCGACAGTCTCTTTCCCACGTGTCGCCACGTCGTCGCCACGTCACCGCCACGTCATCGCCATGTCAGCATCAATAATTGAGTATCTAATCCTTATCTGACACGTGGCGGATAAAAATCTCAGTGACCAATCAGAAGCCGCCACGTGTCACAATAATTGAAGCTCAACCACCGCGCCACGTGTCACCTTATCAGCTTATCCAGAATCTTCATATAAACGAACCAGAGCGTGCCACGTCGACAGAAGCTGGCGTAGCGACGCCAGAGGCCTTGGCGTCGCGACGCTGGAAGCTTATCCGTGCCTATAAATTGAGCTCGAGATTTCAGAATTGAATGTACCACTCTCTCTCTTCTATTCTATCTAAAGAGAGAGTTTCTCTCTCTAGATTCTTTAGTTTTTAGTTTTTTTAGTTTTTTAATTTTTAGTTTTGTAAATAATTTTAATTACGTTTTGTGATAATAGTAATTTAATTTTTACTTTTTACTTTTTACAGTTTTTACTATTTACCATGAGGAGGTAACTTCTCCAGCTAGGGTGAAAGGTAATTCTTTTACTGTTACTATATAGATTAATCTCCCTTAAAAATAATATATTCACTATTTAAAATATTGACTTAAAAAGGATACCGCCAGATTCGTCGGTTGGTAATTTAATTTTGGTTCCGCCTTTATGGCTGGTTGGACTTAATTTGACTTAATCAGGTTACCGCCTATATGGCTGGTTGGAAAAAGAATCACAAGTCTATATATTATTTTATGGGAGATATCTAAATTAGTAGTAGTAAAAGTAATTCCTTTTACCTTAGCCTTTTATTTTATTTTACTTTTCAGTTTTACTTTATGTGTTTTACTTTTCAGTATTTTTACTTTATGTCTTTTACTTTTAAGTTGTTACTAGCCCTAGTCATGTGTTAGTTATCTGGGGTTGTGATGAATTCTAATATCACCGGTTTATTAGGGGTTATTTTATAGTTTGGGTAATTTAAAGGTTTACTTATTAAGTCTTAAGCTTAATGCTTCTTGTTGTCTGATCACCAATAAGATTGATGTGGTAAATCTAAAATGAACTAGACATAGGGATTTTAGGTTTCAGCCTTAGACTTAATAGCCCACGATATTCCTTGAAGATAGAAAACCCTTTAATAGATTTCCTTACAGGATAGGAATATACCTGTCGGGCGGGGGTAGCCATAATTGGAACTTAAACTTAATGAATCCAGATAATTTGGTTGACATAGACATATGGTTCAATTGGGTTAAACTGGGTATTTGTGTCTGACCATCGGAAGAGGCTTTTACATAATTTAGTGTTCCAGATTAGTAAACTGATTTATTACACAACTATAAAATAACCACTTCATCTTTAAAATGATATTAGAATGATTCACGACCCTAGATCTTTGTGTCTTTTGTTATTTTCCTTAGTATTTTCTTTTATCTTTAATTTATTTATTTATTGTGCCAAACCACATTCCACCAATCAAACAATCATTCTCTTCTTCATTTAATTAGATATTTGTAAATAAATAGATTCAACAATTAATAACAACAGTAGAAATTAAGTCCTCGTGGGATTGATATTTTTATACTACTTGAACGATACGTGCGCTTGCGTTATACGTGTGTGTTTACCCCGGTCAGACTCCGCCATGAAATCCAAGACCTGATAGACTCCAGAAACAGAACAGCCTGACACACACAGAAACCCCTTACCTAACTACCGTGCCGTACCACCACCAGCCTATATGATCAATTCTGGCCTCCCAGAAGACCTTGTCCTGAAATCCTTTCACCCTCAAGCCTTTTGCCTGAGAATCTGGGATAGTACTAGTGAAGATGAGTTTGAGCAGGGGAAAAACTTTTGGCTTGATTTCTCTAGCAGTGATGAGGAAGAAATAAGGGGAATGACGCGTAGTGGTCGTTTATACAATGATATGGCGGAAAAGGGTAAGGAAGTTTTGACAGATGGTAGAGAAGTGGTTGAGACTGCAGAAAATACTGAGGGGGATATAATGCTGAGGCAATTGAAGAAGACTAGAGCACAAGTGAGTATTTGGGAACTGTTATGTGCATCTCGGGAGCATAGGCAGGCTATGGTTGAGGCCTTGAGCAAGATTGTGGTATCGGAAGACGCCAACCCTGCAATGTTTGTTGGGTCGATTCAGAAGGAAGCTTTGCAGATATCTTTTTCTGAGGATGAACTCCCGGCGGAGGGGAGAAATCATAACATGCCTCTATTTATCAGGGCCGAGGTGAGGGGCAAGAGAACTTCATGTGTAATGGTGGATGACGGTTCGTCCATCAATGTGTGCCCGCTGAAAATTCTGGCGAGATTGGGTATGAAAGCAACAGACTTGGACCCCTCCAGTATGACTATTAAGGCTCATGATGACAGTAAAAGGGGAGTTGAGGGTACCTTTGTGGCTATGGTCAAGGTAGGACCGATTGAGGATGAGGTCGAGTTCACAGTACTGGACATCCCGGCTACTTTCGCCTTATTGTTGGGAAGGCCTTGGTTTCACAAACTTGGGGGCGTGCCTTCCACTTTGCATCAGATGATCAAGTTCCCGTATGAGGGAGAAGTTGTTACCATCCGGGCTGAGTTAGATAATGCCGTGGCTGCCTTGGAGATACAACCTTTCACGAGGTTTCAGGTGTCAGCTACTTTTGATGAGTGGGTGGATCCTAGGGTGGCTAGGATTATGGAGAAAATGAAGTTTGAGCCGGGTAAAGGTTCAAAATTGCCAGATTTCAGAGGACAGACTACTCGGAAGGGTTTGGGGTACAAGTCTAATGAAGAAAAGCCAAAGGTCAAGAAAAAGGGCCTGAAACTGATGGAATGTTTTGTGAAAGTTTCAGGATATCAAGGGGAGCCTGAACCTATGGAATTTAATGGAATTGTGGTACCTGGGTTTGAGATCTTCCAGGATATGTTGGGTAAGAAGCTGATAGTTGAAGAAATTGTGGAGAAAGAAGAAGAGAATTGGGAGGAAGAACTGATGAAGTTGGAGAGCCTCACTCTGGGAGAGGACGAAAAGCCTGAGGAAGATGTGATTACAGAGGAAGAAGTGTCTATAGATGATGAAGACATTTACCTTCCTGATTTTTTTGAATGTACTTCCGCATTATCCAATAATAAAGACATCTCTTTTGCTTACTTGCCTGAGTCATTTCCATTTACACTACACAAATCAAGCATATTTGACATCAGTTCAGCCAGAACTATTGTATTTAACTTGGGTACACTTGAGAACCCCAAAAAAATTCTGATTACAAGTGAAGTAACCTCCGAAAAGAGGGAGAAACTAGAAGAAGTGTTGGTCAGATATGCCAAAGTATTTGCTTGGTCCTATGAGGACATGCCTGGGGTAGACAGAAATATTGCCCAGCACACAATACCAACTTATCCGAATATGAGACCAGTAAAACAGAAACTCCGACGAATGAGACCAGAATGGGCTGAGAAAGTCAGAGAGGAAGTTAAGAAACAGATAGATGTGGGGTTCCTGGAAGTAGTAAAGTATCCTGAATGGTTGGCTAACATAGTACCGGTACCGAAGAAAGATGGGAAGGTCAAAATGTGTGTAGACTACAGAGATCTCAACAAAGCTTGTCCAAAAGATGATTTTCCTTTGCCGCATATAGATGTTCTAGTTGATAGCGTAGCTTTATCCGCTATGTATTCATTTGCATATGGGTTTTCAGGTTACAATCAGGTTCTCATGGCTGAGGAAGATAAACACAAGACATCATTTGTTACCGAGTGGGGTACTTATTGTTACAAGGTAAAGCCGTTTGGGCTTAAGAATGCGGGAGCTACTTATCAGCGGATGGCCACTACACTTTTCCATGACTTGATGCACAAAGAGATTGAGGTGTATGTAGATGACATGATGGTGAAATCAGAGACAAGGGTTGGGCATATTGAAGCACTGGAAAGGTTTCTTCAGAGAGTTGATAGATACAACCTGCGGCTAAACCCTAAGAAATGTGTGTTTGGGGTGACATCAGGGAAATTTCTTGGTCATACAGTGGGAATGGGCGGAATAGAGGTAGACTCCGAAAAGATCAAGGCAATCACAGAAATTCCTGCACCGAAGACAGAAAAAGAAGTCAGAGCATTCTGGGGGAAGATTCAGTACATCAGTCGGTTCATTGCCAAGTTGACATCGGTATGTGAGCCTATCTTCAAACTGTTGAGAAAAGATCAGCCAGTGAGATAGAATGAACAGTGTCAGACAGCCTTCGACAGAATCAGAGAGTACTTGGTAAAGGCACCTGTATTGAAACCTCTGAGACCGGGCTGACCTTTGATATTTTATTTGGCTATAAAATCAGAAGCATTGGGGGCAATGATGGTACAGGCAGATGAGACAGGGGTAGAACATGTCGTTTACTATCTGAGTAAGAAGATGCTCCTGTATGAGGCTCGATATCAGGAGGTTGAGAAGATCTGTCTTGCAGTGGTATGAGCTTTCAGAAAGTTGCTGCATTATTTCCAGTCTTACAAGATCCAGGTGGTGGCAAAGGAAAATCCTCTGAAATATCTTCATTTGGTGCCTTCACTAGTGGGAAAATTGGGCAGATGGTTGGTATTGCTGACAGAGTTTGACATTGAGTATCTCACCTCCAAAGTGATCAAAGGGCGAGCAGTAACAGTTCAGAGATGGAAGATGTACTTTGACAGAGTAGTGAATTACAAGGGAGCTGGGATCGGGATCGTGATAGTAACCCCCGAGGGAGAGACTTTGCCTTTGGCCAAGAGGTTGACATTCAGAGTGACTAATAACATGGCCGAGTATGAAACATGTGCTTTTGGTTTGACAACATTGATAGCCTTGAAGGCCGGAGTGTGGAAGTCTATGGAGATTCTATGTTGGTAGTCCAGCAGATGCGAGGAGAATGGGAATTGAAAGAAGAACGGTTGAATCCTTACCTCTTTCACCTCAGAAAGTTGGCACAGGTTATCCCCGAGTGTAAGTTTCAGCACTTACCGAGAGAAGAGAATCAGATGGCAGATGCATTGGCTACACTTGCAGCGACTTGGGAAAATCTAGAAACGTTAGTGATGAGACCGTTGATACTGACAACAGCAAGCAAACCTGTTTATGAGATAGAAAGAATTCTGGAAGTTGAGGTCGACGACGGTAAACCTTGGTATTATGACATTCAGAGGTATCTGGAACGTGGTGAACTCCCGGAAGGGGCAGGCAGAAAAGACAGAATAGCCATCCAGAAGTTAGCTTCCCAGTATGTGACTTTGAAAGGGGAACTGTACAAGAGGCAAGCAAACAGTATTCAGTTGAAGTGTTTGAGAAAGGAAGAAGCTCAGCATGTAATAGAAGAAATACACGCCGGGGTATGTGGTCCGCACATGAACGGGTTGAATATGTCCCGCAAGATAGTGAGACAAGGTTTTTATTGGTCAACCATGGAAACAGATTGCGCGAAGATGGTAAAGCACTGTCATGACTGTCAAGCACATGGTAATTTGAATCACTTACCGCACACAGAATTGCACGGGTTGTCAGAGCCGTGGCCTTTCTCAGCATGGGGGATTGATATGATTGGGGAAATTCGACCGAATGTATCAAATGGGCATCGCTTCATAGTAGTGGCAGTAGATTACTTCTCGAAGTGGGTGGAAGCCGAATCATTCTGTAATGTTACAGCAAAGCAGATGGCAAAGTTTATAGCTCGGAACCTCATTTTCTGGTATGGTATGCCGCATCATGTAGTGACAGACAACGGGGTCCAGTTTCAAGGAGAGACGAAGGCAATGTTACAGAGGTATGGGATAGGCCACCACAAGTCATCACCGTACAGGCCGCAGGCAAATGGGGCAGTTGAGGCAGCCAACAAGACTATAAAGACAATTTTAGCCAAGATGACAGAAAATTGCAGAGATTGGGCCGAGAAATTACCGTTTGCTTTGTGGGGGTACAGAACATCAGTAAGAACAGCAACAAGGGCCACACCTTACTCTTTGGTCTATGGAATGGAAGCAGTATTGCCGGTAGAAGTGGAAATACAGTCTATGAGGGTGTTAACAGAGGCAGAATTACCGGAACAGGATTGGGCCGCACAGAAGTTTGATCAGTTAGCACTATTGGATGAGAAGAGAATGAAGTCTTTGTATCACATGCAGTTGGATCAGAAGAGACTAGCCCGGGCATTTAACAAGAAAGTGCGTCCTACCAAGATCAGAAAGGGTGTTTTGGTACTTAAGCAGTCGAGGCCGTCGACGACAGATCCGAGAGGGAAATTCAGACCTAACTGGGAAGGACCTTACATAGTGTATAAGGTAATGGGAAATGGGGCAGTGAGGTTATCAGACTTGGAAGGAAACGAGTTCACCGAGCCGATCAACGTAGACAGGTTGAAGCAATACTTTTCCTGAGGGAGAGAAGACCGAGCAGTCACCACGTGAATTAGCAGAAGACCTAACCCAACGGAATAAGAAAATCATTCATGCATACACGTAACATTGCATTCTCTTCGTGTTTGTTTTTGTTTTGTGTTCGCAGGTTCGAAGAAAGGAGAAAGCGGCAGAAATGAGCCAAGCAGCGTCAGTGCAATTTCAGTTTTTGGGATGAGTCCCAAGGGGCGAGGCCCATATCAGATTGGGGGCGAGGCCCATATCATGTCGACTCCGGGTATGGAGACACATCATCATTTTGAGGATGAGGTCCTTATTGTCAGCGGTATTGGGATGTGTCCCAGGTGTTGGTTTCTATAATATGTCCCAAACAAAGATTAAGCATGTGAAATACTATAAAGAATATATATTTAAACATGAAGTATGGCGGAATCATACTTACAATGCCTTGTGATGAAGAAGATGATCAAATGGTAGAAGCTCCAAGTGATGGAAGATTCGGCCAAGAGGAGGAAGAAGACTTGAAGCTCCAAGCTTTTGTATTCCAAGCTCTTTGATGGTTTCCCTATCACCTCTTTTGATCCCTTGCTTGTGCTAGCAAAAATGGAGAAATGGAAGATCAAATCTTCCTTGCCCTTGTCAATGGTGTTCACGCACGCAATTTGAGAGAGAAGAGAGATTTTTGGTGTAAAGTCTTGAATTAATTAATCTTTGTATTACCAAAAATCAATTTATATTTATGTTATAATTTATTAAATTAATAATAAATCTATGACATAAACCATGCAATGGCTTAGAGTGTCAAACACTCAAACTCCATGCAAAGCCTTTGAGTGAAATGCACACTATCACCATGCAATGCCTTAGAGTGTTTTGTACACTATTAACATGCAATGCCTTATCAATAAAATAATGCATATAATGACAAGTGTCATGTGGGCCCCACACGTTCCCAATGAAAGTGGGCCCACGTCCACTCACGCGTTCGGGTTCGATATTTCCGAAATACCGAACTAGCGTCGCGACGTTAATTAAATCGGATTTAAATAAATAATCGCTCCTAGCGAAATTATTATTTACGTCGCTTACGAATTAATTCTTAATTAACTCGTATGCCCGAATTAAAATCTAATTTAATTTCGCGTCGAAATCAAATTTCAATTATTATATCGAATATAATAATCTTACTGATTAATTCCAAATTAATCGTTCTCTCTCTCTAAATAAGGCACTTTATCCAAGATAAAGTTTCTCCGCAATTAATCCAAGATTAATTAAGTCCGAATCAAATATCATAGGTGAATCTTCAGGAAGCGACCCAAGAGATCTCCGGATATTTTGGCAGTAAATACGGTCGTCGGATAATCCGAACACGTACGTACCTCGTACTACGTCTTTACCGATTTACAAGACAAGGTTGGCTTCTAGCAAAGCGCCATGCCTACCCAATTCTCCAGAAATATTCTTATAGGAATATAAGATCTGTATCAGGCGTAGTATACCGTAGTATTGCGTACATCGATCCAGTATCGGATGATCACATGCTAGGCCTGGGGCTGGAGATGTGTCTGCCCCGTACGAAACATATATCGGACATCAAGCAACTAGTCTCTTTAAATCGGACAATCCTGACCTGGTCATATTGTCCCGACGGTTGCAACCTTTTATAGAGTGCTAGTTCTGTGTCCTGCGTGATCATCACCTCCATATGTCTGAAGCGATACTTCCATCTTGACATCACATCCAGTACACTACGATTCTCGATAAACCCAGAAGAGGTGTACACAGAACCGGTTAAGGTCCCCAACCACCAAAACCAAAGTTTACCGATTGTCGCAAGTACTAGCGATGTAAGTCTCAGGTTAAGACCATATACACCTACCCTGATGCGGCCTCCCATAGACACGTAGACATACTACCAATGGGATTCCGCGGGGTCTATCCAGAGCGAAGCTGTTTTCCGTACCATCGGTAAAACACAACCTCCTATCGCACTTGCATAAGTATCCAATACTTAAATATATGAGAACTATGCCGTTGTGCCCTCACAACGTGCACAAGCGCAATACTAGTCTATTCCGCATTATCGATGTCCAGTCTCGATAATACTACGACTAGGGATATTTAATGATTAAACCTTTGGGGACTGATACTGTCTCATATCATTCTCAGTCCAGGTACTAATCATATGGACTTTCGCCATTTATAAGTCAAAGTAAATAATATTACAAAACGGCAAAAGGCAATTTCATTATCACATAGTTAATTTTGTACAATAATACAATATCATTTACAAACAGTGACGCTATGGGACATAATGTCTAACAATCTCCCACTTGGCCTATAGCCAGTCACTCAAGCATCTAATACCCGAACTATGTATGTGTCGTTCAAAAACTTGCTGTAGAACAGCTTTCGTCAGCGGATCTGCAATGTTGTCATCTGATGTGACCTTCTCGACTTTTACATCGCCACGATGTATAATCTCCCGAATCAGATGATAACGTCGAAGAACATGCTTGGACCGTTGATGAGACCTTGGTTCCTTAGCCTGTGCTATAGCCCCGTTATTGTCACAATACAATGGAACGGGCTCAGCTGCTAACGGAACTACTCCTAATCCGATTAGGAACTTTCGGATCCAAACTGCCTCCTTTGCTGCTTCAGATGCAGCGATGTACTCCGCTTCTGTTGTTGAATCGGCAACAGTATCTTGCTTGGAAGATTTCCAGCTCACTGCTCCGTTATTCAAGCAAAAAATGTACCCGGATTGCGACTTGTAGTCATCCTTGTCGGTTTGGAAACTTGCATCGGTATACCCAGATACCGCAAGTTCTCCACCTCCATAAATTAAGAAAGCATCCTTAGTTCGTTTAAGATACTTAAGGATATTCTTAACTGCTATCCAGTGACCTTCACCTGGATCGGCCTGATAGCGACTGCACATGCTCAAAGCATATGAGACATCAGGTCGTGTACATATCATGGCATACATGATCGATCCGACTGCCGAGGCGAACGGTATCCGACTCATGTGGTCTCTCTCTCTCCTGAGTCTTAGGACACATGTCCTTAGACAGAGAGGTACCACGTACCATTGGAACCAATCCCCTCTTGGATTGTTCCATGTTGAATCTCTTCAACACTTTATCAATGTATGTACTCTGGGAGAGTCCAAGCAGCTTTCTAGATCTATCCCTGTAGATCTTTATTCCAAGAATAAAGGCTGCTTCTCCCAGATCTTTCATGGAGAATTTTAATGAAAGCCAAGCTTTCACCGACGTTAGCATGGGAATGTCATTGCCTATAAGCAATACGTCGTCGACATAAAGGACAATAAAAGTAAGTGCTCTCCCACTAACCTTCTTGTATACACAAGGGTCATCTGCGTTTTGCACGAAATCATATTCCTTTATGATCTCATCAAAACGCTGATTCCATGACCGTGATGCTTGCTTCAATCCATAAATGGATCGATTTAACTTGCAAACCTTGTTTGCAAGTCTAGGTACGATAAAACCGTCAGGCTGTTGCATATAAACATCCTCCAAAAGGTTTCCGTTAAGGAAAGCGGTTTTAACGTCCATTTGCCATATCTCGAAGTCGAAGTCGAAATATGCAGCTATTGCAAGCATTATCCGAATGGATTTAATCATGGCAACGGGTGAGAAGGTTTCGTCATAATCAATACCATATTGTTGACGATACCCCTTCGCTACAAGCCTAGCCTTGTACGTTTGTACGTTGCCATCCATGTCGGTCTTCTTCTTGAAGATCCATCTGCATCCAATAGGCTTTACGCCTTCTGGTGCATCAACCAGTGTCCAAACTTGGTTGGCGTACATGGAATCCATCTCGGACTTCATGGCTTCTTGCCATAAAGCGGAATCGATATTTTGTATCGCTTCCTCATACGTAGCCGGCTCATTATCCTCAATAAGATTAATATCTATATGAGGTGAGATCAGGAACCCATACCTCTCAGGTACTGTTCTGACTCTCTCCGACCTACGCGGTCCTCCTTGTGTATGTGAAGTTTGTGGTACAGACTCATCCCGGACGGTCTGTTCTTGTTCCGTCGTTGATTCATTGCCAGGAACAGTATCACTACGATCTTCATCGAGTTCTACTTTCCTCCCACTTACCACTGCATTTATAAAATCCTTCTCAAGGAAAAATGCTTGTAGAGCAACAAATACTTTGTTCTCTTGTGGGTGATAGAAGTAATATCCTTTGGTTTCCCTAGGATATCCAACGAAAAGGCATTTATCAGATTTGGGTTCAAGTTTGGTACCTTCCAAACGTTTAACATATGCCCAGCATCCCCAAATCTTCAGGAAAGAGAAACCTGGTTTCCTTCCTGTCCATATCTCATATGGAGTCTGTTCAACAGACTTCGACGGTACCTTATTCAAAATAAGTATAGCACTGTTTAATGCGTATCCCCAGAAGGATATTGGTAGCTCAGTGCGACTCATCATTGACCTTACCATGTCCAACAAGGTGCGGTTTCTCCGTTCGGACACACCGTTTAATTGCGGTGTTCCAGGAGGAGTCCACTGTGAAAGAATACCATATTCTTTCAAGTAATCTTGAAACTCATAACTTAAGTATTCGCCACCACGGTCTGACCGTAATGTCTTAATACTCTTCCCTGTTTGTTTCTCCACTTCGTGTCGAAACTCTTTGAATTTCTCAAAAGTTTCCGACTTGTGTCTCATAAGATACACATAACCGTAACGAGATGCATCATCTGTAAAGGTTACGAAGTAGTGAAATCCACCTCTAGCCTGGCTAGACATGGGCCCGCATACGTCAGTATGAACGAGAGCCAACAGTTCTGTGGCACGTTCACCTTTACCGCTAAAAGGTGATTTAGGCATTTTGCCTAAAAGACAAGATTCGCAGACGTCATATGAATTGGGATCAAATTCGTCCAAGTACCCACTCTTTGAAAGTGTGGATATGCGAGTCTTGTTGATGTGTCCTAGACGACAATGCCACATATAAGCTTCATCTTTTAGATTACTCCTTTTGAGCCTTTTGTTTGTCATTTTAGGAGATTCATTTATATTCAAAATATAAAGACCGTTATTTGCAACAGCTGTGCAAATTTCTGTATCATTTTTATATAATAACACCCTGTGTTCCTGAATACAAAAGTGTAACCCTGCTGGGTTAACAAGGATACAGATATAATATTCCTAGTTAAACTAGGCACAAAATAACAGTTCAAAAGTTTAAGTTCATGCCCTGAGGGCAGTACTAAAACAAAAGTCCCTACGGCCAAAACAGCAACTGGTGTTCCGTTTCCGACCCGTAGATCCATCTCCCCTGATGCCAGCACCCTGCTATCATGCAGATCCTGCACATCAGTACAAATATGAGCACCACAACCAGAATCAAAAATCCAATTTTTAAAACTAGAAGTATTCATATTTATCTCAATAACAAACATACCAGAGGCAATGGCCTTGCCAGCCTTGATATCCTCCCTCTGCACAATGCTCATTCGGCAGTCACGTTTCCAGTGACCCCTCTTGCCGCAGTTGAGGCAGATGTCGCGAGATTTGTCCTTTGGCTTCCTAGAAGCCACTGTCAACTTGCCTTTACCCTTCTTCTTGAACTTCTTCTTCCTTGCACCTCCAATTGCCTTGGGGCCACCCTTTGGCGCATGAGAGGTCAATGCAAAATGCGCCTCGCGCTTGCTCCCCTTTAGGAGTTCCTTTTCGGACTCCTTCAGACAGACAACAACTCTCCAAGAGTGTCGTCAGTATCCATCAACTTGTAGTTGACTATGATTTGTTTCCAAGTATCAGGAAGTGACTGCAAGATCATATCTATAGTCAGATCAGCCTCCAAGACTATTCCCATATTGGCCAACTCATCAATATCGGCAATCATTTGAGCCCCGTGGGCTTCAACTGATGCGCCGTCTGTCATCCGGGAGCGGAAGAGTTTCCTTACTAGCTCGTACCTCTTCATCCGCTTATTGGTGCGGTGAAGATCACGCAATCTTGCCATCATGTTATAGGGATCCAAGTCCCTATTCTGGCGTCTGAAATGCTGAGTCATTGCAGCTAGCATAACTGACTGAGCTTGGTCACAATCATCACTATGAGTTTTCCATAACTCTAGCTCCAGTGGCTCAGTGGGTTTAGGCGGGAGAGGTCTCTGAATAGTATACAGTATCCTCTCAGCCCCAAGCACTATCTTGAGGTTCATTTCCCAGTCGGCAAAGTTTGTCCCTTTGAAGACATTATCGCCCATGATTATGTCGCGGATATTACCTTTGCCAGTCATCTTGACAACTATAGTCCAACTATAAAGTCAACGATGTTATGGGTACAGTCAAACTGTTACATATAAAAATAACAATATATTAGTCCAACTAATTATTTAAATATTGACGAAATAATTTTGAAAGACGCGTAAGGCTAAATATCTGAATGAAATTGCAAATTCAATAATAGCCTCCCACTATTTTCTTCAAGTTTCTAACCCTCTGTAGAGAACTCGGGAAATCGAATTTCCTAGTGGGCTAGGATCCCGTTAAATAACACACAACCTTGACTTTGGCCAATAAAAATTGTATGCTATTTAACATAGGTAGATCTCCATGATCAATTGGATCTCATCCAATTCCTAGATCCGGTTAGGTGGACATCCAAGTCCGAAACATATGTATAATGTCAATGTATCTAATACATTTTCCTAACCCTATCCTCCGAATCAACTAGGCCTTGGCTTTGGCCAAAAAAAAACCTAATGATTCCAGTTAAGCGGGACCCATTGACGAGGAAAGTTTCGTAATCAATGTCGTTGGACAAAAAGTGATCTTGACTTTGGCCAATAAAAATCACGATTTGGACAAGACACCGATATGCAACAAAACTCTCATGATTCAAGTACATCCTTGATTGACAAAGGTCTTGACTTTGGTCAAAAACAAACCAATGCCAACTTCGGATCTTGAACAAGAACCATTCAATGGAAGGATATTCGCTTAATATAAATTGAGGGATTTTCGCGTAATTGGCAACCAATTTATTTATCTTTGTTAGGTCTCATCATCATACACCCTTAAGCATGCTTCTAAAACATCATAAAGCGCGTAAAGTAAATTAATAGTGATATGCGGATGGATATATAAAACAACTTGTTCCTAGAACAAATCACTCCCTTTCCTCTCCCCGCTAGCACTATTCTACTTCTACCCAATTACATAATACAATAAGAGAAACCTCATTTACATTGAGGGGAATTAGGTGAGAAGAGAATACAAAGAGATAAAGAGATAAGGCTGGACACGCAGGTCCAATTTATAAATTCCAAATTTACAATAATTTCTAAAATTACCCTTTCCCTTCTAATATCCATCCGATATACACTATTCATTCATCACATACATATATATTCAAACAAGACATGCT
Source organism: Zanthoxylum bungeanum (assembly GCA_019454045.1). Classification (NCBI taxonomy): domain Eukaryota; kingdom Viridiplantae; phylum Streptophyta; class Magnoliopsida; order Sapindales; family Rutaceae; genus Zanthoxylum; species Zanthoxylum bungeanum. Next base: position 18,323 of record SKCR01011907.1, on the reverse strand, counting down.
TTTACAACCAATCTAATCCAATTAATTAGTCTTTGTTTAAGTGATCATCCAATGTTCAAACAACGGTTTGATTTTGCGCGAGTCCAACTCGATTGAGAATAAGTACACAAGGTACGAATTCGCGAATTATATCGAACTACTTATTAAATCTGATTTAATTCGTATTCAATACTAATTCAATTATTTAATTCCAAATTAAATGTTTACACTTTTAATGTGCTTTAAAGACTTAGATTCTAAATCCAATTCTATTGGGTCTCAAAGCCCAACTAACATCCAATGTTTAATTTAATTCAAGTCAAATGGGCTTTCAATTGATTTATTAAGGCTTGGGCTTTGGTCAATGTGGGTCATACCCAATTACCAAGCCCAAATAAGGAATCACCCTTAAGTGCCATAAAACCAATTTCAAGCCCATAAGGCCCAATTAAATTATTAAAGCCCATTATATTATATTTGGACTTAATGGAGTGATTTAGGCCCAAATTGGATCCAATCCATTTGGCCCAAATCTACTTGTCCAACCAAGCCCATTATGCCCAAATACAATATTAAAAGCCCAATGCACCAATTAAGCCCATTAATTAAATTTTAATATTCCAAACATTAAAGTCCAATTAATTAAAGTGTAAAACCAAGAATAATATATTAAACCAAATATTTCAAAAAATACCCATTTAATTTATTAATCATTTATTGTTCAAAATAAATGTCCAACATTAATTTTAACAAAAAATCAAATCCTTTACATGTCTTTGTACATTCGGCCAAGGTGAGTTTTTTGTGTCGATTTGTTTTTCAATCCGATTGAATTACTAATCTACGTGCCGTACACGTTCTAAGTCATCCAATGATCTTAAACACAAAAATTTCAATCCACTCCAAGTAGCAACACATTCGGCCAAGGCATGGATTTGGGGAAAAATCATCCAATGCATTTTTCATGAAATTGATTCCATATAACATCATGTTATACACATGCAAGCATACTTATTAATCAAATTTCATAAGAACATGCTTATATCAATTTCATCATGCCATTCGGCCAAGGTGAAGATATTGGGGAAAAATCATCCAATGCATTTTTCATAAAATTGATTCCATGTAATATCATTCTATATACATGCAAGCATACTTATTCATCAAATTTCACAAGAACATGCTTCAATCAATTTATCACACCCATTCGGCCAAGGTTGAAATTTTGGGGAAAAATCATCCAATGCATTTTTCATAAAATTGATTCCATATAATGTCATTTAACATACATATAAGCATACTCATTCATCAAATTTCACAAGAACATGCTTCAATCAATATTACCCAAATTTTAACCTAAAGTATTTCATGCTTAAACCTAGCTCAATGATACCATTGTTGGTTTCTATAATATGTCCCAAACAAAGATTAAGCATGTGAAATACTATAAAGAATATATATTTAAACATGAAGTATGGCGGAATCATACTTACAATGCCTTGTGATGAAGAAGATGATCAAATGGTAGAAGCTCCAAGTGATGGAAGATTCGGCCAAGAGGAGGAAGAAGACTTGAAGCTCCAAGCTTTTGTATTCCAAGCTCTTTGATGGTTTCCCTATCACCTCTTTTGATCCCTTTGCTTGTGCTAGCAAAATGGAGAAATGGAAGATCAAATCTTCCTTGCCCTTGTCAATGGTGTTCACGGCAATTTGAGAGAGAAGAGAGATTTTTGGTGTAAAGTCTTAATTAATTAATCTTTGTATTACCAAAAATCAATTTATATTTATGTTATAATTTATTAAATTAATAATAAATCTATGACATAAACCATGCAATGGCTTAGAGTGTCAAACACTCAAACTCCATGCAAAGCCTTTGAGTGAAATGCACACTATCACCATGCAATGCCTTAGAGTGTTTTGTACACTATTAACATGCAATGCCTTATCAATAAAATAATGCATATAATGACAAGTGTCATGTGGGCCCCACACGTTTCCCAATGAAAGTGACGTCCACTCACGCGTTCGGGTTCGATATTTCCGAAATACCGAACTAGCGTCGCGACGTTAATTAAATCGGATTTAAATAAATAATCGCTCCTAGCGAAATTATTATTTACGTCGCTTACGAATTAATTCTAAATTAACTCGTATGCCCGAATTAAAAATCTAATTTTAATTTCGCGTCGAAATCAAATTTCAATTATTATATCGAATATATAATAATTATTACTGATTAATTCCAAATTAATCGTTCTCTCTCTCTAAATAAGGCACTTTATCCAAGATAAAGTTTCTCCGCAATTAATCCAAGATTAATTAAGTCCGAATCAAATATCATAGGTGAATCTTCAGGAAGCGACCCAAGAGATCTCCGGATATTTTGGCAGTAAATACGGTCGTCGGATAATCCGAACACGTACGTACCTCGTACTACGTCTTTACCGATTTACAAGACAAGGTTGGCTTCTAGCAAAGCGCCATGCCTACCCAATTCTCCAGAAATATTCTTATAGGAATATAAGATCTGTATCAGGCGTAGTATACCGTAGTATTGCGTACATCGATCCAGTATCGGATGATCACATGCTAGGCCTGGGGCTGGAGATGTGTCTGCCCCGTACGAAACATATATCGGACATCAAGCAACTAGTCTCTTTAAATCGGACAATCCTGACCTGGTCATATTGTCCCGACGGTTGCAACCTTTTATAGAGTGCTAGTTCTGTGTCCTGCGTGATCATCACCTCCATATGTCTGAAGCGATACTTCCATCTTGACATCACATCCAGTACACTACGATTCTCGATAAACCCAGAAGAGGTGTACACAGAACCGGTTAAGGTCCCCAACCACCAAAACCAAAGTTTACCGATTGTCGCAAGTACTAGCGATGTAAGTCTCAGGTTAAGACCATATACACCTACCCTGATGCGGCCTCCCATAGACACGTAGACATACTACCAATGGGATTCCGCGGGGTCTATCCAGAGCGAAGCTGTTTTCCGTACCATCGGTAAAACACAACCTCCTATCGCACTTGCATAAGTATCCAATACTTAAATATATGAGAACTATGCCGTTGTGCCCTCACAACGTGCACAAGCGCAATACTAGTCTATTCCGCATTATCGATGTCCAGTCTCGATAATACTACGACTAGGGATATTTATGATGATTAAACCTTTGGGGACTGATACTGTCTCATATCATTCTCAGTCCAGGTACTAATCATATGGACTTTCGCCATTTATAAGTCAAAGTAAATAATATTACAAAACGGCAAAAGGCAATTTCATTATCACATAGTTAATTTTGTACAATAATACAATATCATTTACAAACAGTGACGCTATGGGACATAATGTCTAACACCAGGGTTCGAGGTTCCCCGTGGTCGGGTTAGTGTTTTCCCCGGGTCGAGGGCCCAGGGTCGAGGTAAACCCCAATTCCATCATCAGTTCGAGGGCGAGGTCCCTATGGTCAGGCGGTGTGAGGTCAGGTTGCAGGGTCGAGTGCCCCCGTTGTCGGTTGTAGTTCCGGGTCGAGGTGCCAGGGTGGAGGGCCCAATACATCATCAGTTCGAGGGCGAGGTCCCTATTGTCAGCGATATTGGGTCGAGGTGCCAAGGTTCGAGGTGCCCCATTGTCGGTTGCAGTTATTGGGATTGCCGTCCCAGGATCGAGGTCCGCTGCAGAGCACCAACTCAGCTCGAGCAGCAAGCCGAGCTAGGTAAGTGAAAGGCATTCATAACGTTTGATAGGGTTGGTCAAGTCCACACTGCACAGCCAAACATCAAAGTGGGGGCGACTGTAGGCTTGCAAGTTTCGCATGTGAAACCCGTGATGAGTCTAGTTGGAGCAGACCTTTTTAGCTAAAGATATGTGGGGAAACGGAGGTCGGATGGGAATTCCATAATAATTCGTCATCAGATTCATTTCGCAAGTTCAATATCTTCGTTAGTGCGCGTACCGTTACTGTCAATTCGAACGTCAGGCAGATTGGCGGAGTTCGGGTAGCGTTCGAACGGCGTCGTGTGTCTGGTTTTTGCTGCTAGCCTTGCACCCCAGCCCAATTAGCCCCACCAAAGGCCATAAACAACATCCCAATTAATAAAACACATGGGAAATTAAATTAAAAATTATTAATAAAATAATTTAAACCATTTACCAAGTAATAAAAACATAATATAAATCATACTAATTAAGACAAATCAAATATATTAACTTCCTAACTAAACAAATCACATACTAAATTAAAAAGATGTCATGCCTAATTAAAATCAATCATAACAAATTAAATATTTTGCATTCCTAATCTAGCCAAGATTTGTCCCCCCTCAATCTAATCCTTTCCTTGTTGAATACCAAATCAATTCCTCCTTTTAATTCCAAAGTCCCTTCCTTGTGAGACAAGGTGAAGCCCTCGCCTTTCTCTATATAAACCACACCTCTCAAAGGCATTCACCTCGCCGAATTTACGCCCATCACAAGAAAAAAAAGAAGAAAAGAATTTCCAACCCCCCTCTCCAAGCTCTCCATTCACGCATATCACACAAAAAATATAACAAATTTCTCTTCATCTCCTTCCCTCAAACCACCGAAAAATACACCAATACAGCAGCCCTTCGCACCTCAAAAACACAGCCCCATAAGCCTTCCTATATCACCGAAACAACAACCCACAAAAATCCTCAAAACAGTAACATAAAAACTGCATTCATAATCCTTAAAATAATCACACAAGACTACACTAAGAACCCACAAAAAACTCGGAACAGTCCGTGGAAACGTCAAAACAGGTGACCTGATTAGTGAGCAGCAAAACAGAGGTCAAACAGTAGCAGAACGGAGTTCGAACAGTAAGAAAAACAGCAAAATAGTGAGCTAGGACGCTAAACCAGTGAACCAGAGAAGTTGAGGAGCTGTACCCTTTCCGACGTCCGTGAAACGAAAGCCTGAAAGTTGGCAAAAAGGTTAGACCTGAAGGTGTTTTTCACACTTGTTTTTTTTTTGTTTTTTTTTTGTATTATTTATTGAGTATTGCTTGCATGATTGTCATGTTGAAATGCATGTTGTGGCCCTTAAGTAGATAAATATGCATGAATTATGAGATGTTTTTTTTTGTTGTGGCTGTGGAATAAAATGAGAGATATGTCAACTCTCGCGGTATATCGGATGGAAACACGGACATAAATTTCATAGCCGATTCCGAATGGACGGTAGTATGATCTGTACTCGGGATACAACTCTACGTACCGCTTGAGTAAACGGCACCCTCTTTTGTTTTGTGTTGCTTTGGTTTATTTATTTTTCGTCACTTGAATTCTGAATGTTGCTTATTTATGTATGATTCAATCGAACACATGGGCTTAGTAAGTGGAATGAAAGATCCCCTATGGGGAGGGGTTAAAGCCCTTTACCACGATGATTTTTCGTGCCGGTTGATGTGTGTTCGGTTGAATGCAAGATACGTTCAATCGGGCATACTACGTTTGATATTATTGCTTTTAATTCTTTGTATGCATGATTCAATCGAGCGCATGGGCTTAGTAAGTGCAATGAAAGATCCCCTATGGGAGGGGTTAAAGCCATTTACCATGATGCTTTGTCACGCCGGTTGATGTGTGTTCCGTTGAATGTAAGATACGTTTGATCGGACATACTGAGCTTGACATTGTTGTCTTTATTCTTTGTATTGCATGCATCAGGTCTGGTTCCGTTCGAACGTGTTCTCGAACGCTACACGAACACGAACCTTCTGTTTACCGTTCGAACGCGTTCTCAAACACTATGCGAACGCACACGCACTTTCTTAGTTTCATCATGCATCAGGTCTGGTTCCGTTCGAACGCGTTCTCGAATGCTATACGAACGTGAACCATCTGTTTACCGTTCGAACGCATTTTCAAACACTACGCGAACGCACACGCACTTCCTTAGTCTCATCATGCATCAGGTCTGGTTCCGTTCGAACTCGTTCTCGAACGCTATACGAACGCGAACCTTCTGTTTATCGTTCGAACGTGTTCTCGAACGCTACGCGAACACACACACACTTTCTTAATCTTATCATGCATCAGGTCTGGTTCCATTCGAACGCGTTCTCGAACGCTATACGAACGCGAACCTTCTGTTTACCGTTCGAACGCATTTTCAAACGCTACGCGAACACGCACCCACTGAACTGAGTCTTTTTCATCAGATTTCATACATAGTTTTCCTAGTAGCTATCCCCACATGTATGAATACAATGTATTTAATGTATTACAATTCATATGCCTATGTCATGATAACATTTGAGTATTATTTCTTGTGGTATATCGGATGGAAACCCGGACATAAATTCCGTAGCCGATTCCGAATGGACGGTAGTACGGTCTGTACTTGGGATACAATTCCACGTACCACTTGAGAAGGTGCTCACATGTGTGCTTGTGTGGTTAGTATGTGTGCTTCTGTTTTCTTGAATATAATATGCCAGTGAAGTTGTATGTTTGTCGCTCCTTTGATGTATTTTCAAGCATGCAATCTTAGATGTGAAATATATGTAAACTTAGGTGTAATTTTTATAAGTGCTACTTAAGCCTGATTAAATTATTACATAAATCCTTTCATTACAAGTGGCATAAGTAATGGACCATTCTGAACCCAACGGTTTGAGGTCTTCCCTTGCGAGGGGTTAGTGCGGCCTTAAATCTCATTTTCCCGGTTCATACCGGGTGGCGACTCCATTATTCTCCGGTTTAGTCCCCCGTGGCTACTCCGTACTCCCGACCTGGCCGCGAGCCAGGGACAGCATGCGTCGTCCAGTTTCTGTGTCCCACAATGTGTCCTAAAACTCAAGATGAGTCTGATCCCGTTCACTTCTGCAGTCGGATCGATCATGTATGCCATGATATATATGCGACCTGATGTCTCATATACTTTGAGCATATGTAGTCGCTATCAGGCCAATCTAGGTGATGGTCACTGGGTTGCGGTTAAGAACATCCTTAAGTATCTTAGACGAACAAAGGATGCTTTCTTAATCTGTGGAGATGGAGAACTTGAGGTAACTGGGTTTACCGATGCAAGTTTCCAAACCTATAAAGACGACTGTAAGTCGCAATCCGGGTACATATTTTGTTTGAACAACGGAGCAGTAAGCTGGAAATCTTCCAAGAAAGAGACTATTGTCGATTCAACAACAGAAGCGGAATATATTGCTGCAGCTGAAGCAACAAAGAGGTAGTTTGGATCTGTAAATTCCTGATTGGATTAGGAGTTGTTCCGTTTACAGCTGAGCCCGTTCCTTTGTATTATGACAATAACGGGGCTATAGCGCAGGCTAAGGAACCGCGGTCTCATCAACGATCCAAGCATGTACTTCGATGTTACCATCTGATTCGTGAGATCATACACATGACGGTGTGAAGATCGAGAAGGTCGCATCAGATGACAATATTACAGATCCGCTGATGAATGTTATTCCTTATCAAATGTTTAAGCGGAATGTACATAGTTCATGTGTTAGATACTTGAGTGATTGGGTATAGGCCAAGTGGGAGATTGTTGGACAATTATGACCCATAACATCACTATTTGTAAAAGACATTGTGGTTTTTGTACAAATTAACTATGTGACAAAGGAAATTTCCATTTTATCATTTTTTTAATTAGATTACTTGAATAAATAAATGATAAAAGTTTATGATTAGTTATGGGTTTATTGAGAATCGTAGTGTATTGGGTGTGATGTCAAGATGGAAGTATCACTTCAGTCATATGGAGATGATGATCACGCAGGGATACAGAACTAGTACTCTAATATGTTGCAACTATCGGGATAATATGACAAGGTTATGATTATCCGATTAAATAGACTAGTTGCTAGTAATCCGATATATGCTTTGTACGGGGAAGACACTATTCCAGCCCCAAGCCTTGCATGTGAAATCCGATACTGGATCGCAATACGTAATACTTAGTATACTACGCATGTTATAGATTATATATTCCTTAAAGAATATTTCTGGAGAATTGGGTAGACACGGTGTTTTGCTAGAAGCCAACCATGTCTTGTAAATCGGTAAGAACGTGGTACGACGTACGCACGTATTCGGATAATCCGACGACCAGATTTACTACCAACATATCCATGGATCTCATGGGTCGCTTCCCGAAGATTCACCGATGACGTATAACTCGAATAGAATTAATCTGTGATTAATTATGAGAGAGAGAAAATTAATCTAGGATTAATTACGGAAAGAATTTATCTGGGATAAAATTCAAAGAGTAGAGAGAGAACGATTAATTTGGAATTAATCAATTAAATAATATATTCGATATATTAATTGAAATTGAATTTCAACACGGAATTAAAATTGGATTTTAATTCGGGCGATGAATTAATTTAGAATTAATTCGCGAGCGACTTTCCTAATAATTTTGCAAGGCATTATTACTTAATTAAATTTTATTTAATTACGTCGCAACGGAAAATTTGTTAATTCAGAATTAACGAACCCGAGCCCGATATGTATTTTGCGGGCCCACTCGGATTTTGAATTAAGTGGGGCCTACATGAATTCACATCACTAGTGAATCTCATCACTTTTTGGTGATGTAAGTTGTTAGTTGGTTTAACTTGTAAAACACATTTCCATTATTTTATTTTGATGTGTGATTGACTTATACTAACTTTTGAAGTTTGGTATTACTTTACTTTTGATTTTGAAAATCAAACACATCAATCACACTCTCTCATTCCTCACCAAAATCGTGAATCACACTTCCCTCTCCTCTCATCTTCAATTGTCGAAAGTTGCTTCTTGACTTAGGGAAGATTTCGTTGCAATTTCTTCCATTGCTAGCACATAAAAGAGTCTACAAAGGTGATAGGGAAACTATCCCCTTGAGTTTGGAATTCTAAAATCAAGCTTGGAGCTCAACATACAAACAAATGAGGGCTTGGAGCACTACACAAAGGTTGGAAATTTTTGTTATCTCCATATCTGCCATAACCGATCATTGTAAGTATTTTTCCGCAATCTTACTTCGATTATTCACACTTGTTTATGCTTAATAGATCCTTGGAATGTTCTAGGAGAACCCAACACTCCTGGCTGTAGTTACGCGTATGAGGGGGCATCGATACGTAATGCCCTCATGCGTCAAGTTTTCGGTAGAAACTCAGATTTTTTTAGAAATAGGCTTACAAAAAAGATGTTTTAAGAAAGAGTTTTCATAAGGAATTGTTTTGTGAGAATTACAGTGATTTTTGAGAATGAATCCAGTTTATATTTTTATGAGTTCAAAAGCAGTTTTTACAGCATTGTTGATTTTAATACTGATTTTCAGATATGACTTTCATGCTTTCATAATTAATTACATTCTTAAAAGTAATGTATCAATGTCATGTTACATTTCAACTTCAACTATGCATGTCATGCTTTCCGATAGTCATGTCTAACTCCTGTAGAATGTTGATTTAGGTCATTCAGACTCTGGTCAGCATATAACATTTTAGCTCATGATATTTTCAGGTTCGTAGGTTGCGGTTCATATAGTCAATCCCAGATTTCATGATTCATACACATGTTAGATTAGAACGAAGCCACCACGGGTTTGGGATGGCTTTTGCCACGGGTATGGGTGGCTTGGGTTATAGCATGCATTAGTTTCATGATCACTGTAAACATGTAGTTTTCAAATCATACAGCCAGAAAATTAGCTCATGCATCTGTAGTTCAGATAGTTCTGTGTAACTTATGCATTCAATTAGATATTCAGATCAGACCATGCGTTCCAGGCCAGATAATCATATCATACATTCCAGGACAAATAATCAAATCAGTCTATGAATGTCTGGTTTAGTTTTTAGGTCCATCCATTCACAGTTCATGTAGTTAGACCTGCATTCCAATTCAAGTAGCTAAGAGCAGTTCCAGCCTATCCATCTTAGACATTCAGGACATATGTATGTTCGGATTAGTTTTTCAAGTTAACTAATGCACCCTCAGTTAGGATTAAGTCATGTTCAATAGACAGCTTTCATTGTAGGTAGATCCAGTATATGTCATGTAGATTTTAGAATCAGGTTCAGTTCATACAGATTCAAGTCACCATATAGCATTTAAGCCATGACATTAAGCATATTATTTAGTCTATGACAGCTCCAGGTCAGGTTCAGGGCAACGGCTCAGAATAATATTGTCAGGTTTAGTCATGTATCTAGTTATCAGTTAGAATAAGTTCCAGATATTTATGTCATATAATCCAAATTTGAATTACCACATTGGATTCTCAACTTATTATTTATGTTGTCATAATTCATTACTTTAACACTCTCTTATACTATGTTTCAATTTAATCATGTATTTCACTTCATATTATTTTATTAGCCCTCCAGTATTCACTCACCAGATCTTTCAAAAGACCTGACCCACTCCACTTTCAAGTTATTTTGCAGGCCATATGTTCTGGCATTGCTTGGGGGAGGCGGGACCCAAGGGTAGTCATTACACACCTCGGGCGTCAGTTCAGAGTCGGGCCATGTCGTCAGTGTCAGATGATGTCAAGATAGGCTATAAGGCTATGTATATGTATCGAATATTATGTCAGTTATTTTATCTGTGTACAGTTTTGTGATATGAAATAGATAAGTTTTTCAGGTTTATGATGTGTGTATATATATATATATATGATTGCGTGTTGTGAGTCAGTCATTTCAGTACAACTAGCAGCGTTTATCATGGGTTCGGGTGATGGCTAAGCCGTCTCCTGCCCATCACATGCTCGTAAATACCGGGATGTGACACAAATCTTAAAAATAATAACATTTTTTTTATTTTTCCAACAAATATGCTTGCATGTTTGGTGGAGTTTTTGGTGGCATGTTTGGTGGAGTTTTTGGTGCAGTGTTTGGTGGAGAAATTGATGGAGAAATTGGTGGAAGCCTTTATTTTGCCTATAAATAGAAGCCATAATTTCATTTTCATTTTCATACTTTCTTTCCTTTTAAGGAATTGAAGATTGTATCTTGTGTGTTTAATTTCTTGTAATGTCTTTTAATTTCAGTAATAAAATTATGCATGTTTTATTTCAGCTATGAGTAGCTAATTAAGTTCCGCCGGGGGAATGGGTGAAGCTTTTATTTTTTGAAGTTTAGATTAATCTCACTTATATTATAATATATAAATAGTATTGAATAACAATTAACTAAGATATGGATTAAATATTGACAAACTTTTCTACCGCCTATATGGCAGGTTTTATACGATTTTGGCATGATTGAGTACCTAACTGGACTTGTTATAGAAAATTGGTATCACCGCCTTTATGGATGGTTTTATGTTTTTGGCATAGTTAGTACCTTGGGACGACTAGTTATCGACAGAAATGACTACAACCTTTATGGCTGGTTCTATATGTTTTGGCGTAGTTAATTTTGGAAGTAAATTAATTGGATTATAATGATCATTTATATATTATAAAAAGTGAGATTTCTAAATGTAAAATATTAAAAGTGGATCCCATAACCTTAATATTTTATTTTATTATTGTCATTTAATTCAAATTCTCCAAACAACTTCAAACAAATCAATCGTTTTCCTTTCGCTTTAATTATTATTTTATCATACTAAAAATCTATTCCATGTGGATCGACCTCGGACTTACCGTATTATTTTATTACTTCGATACTCTTATACTTGGTAGTAAAGAACCATTTTTTAGGCGTGTTAAGTTTTTGGCGCCGTTGTCGGGGAATACAATTTAGCAGATAGAATAATTTTCTTTTTCTTTATTTTTCTTTTCTTTTTGTAAATATTGTATTTGTTTTTGTTTTATTTTTGTTTAGGTTGAATGAGACACTGGTCTCGATCATCCAGTGGAAGATTAAATAGAGATTCTCCATCACTTTCATCATCAGTAATAATGGCCAATCTACCTACCTGAATTGAAAATCCAGTTGATCATGAAGAAAATGTGTCTCAGCATGGCGATCTTAATCATCCAAGAACACTAAGAGAATTCATGAATCCTACCAGAACGAGATCACCATTTTGCATTGCTTTCCCCCAGATGCATCACGATTCAATTTCAAACCAGGTATCATTTTACCCACATTCCACGGTCTTGAATCAAAAAATCTTTATCAGCACTTGAGGGAATTCGAAGAGGTATGTAATACTTGCACATATCAAAATTACAGCATTAATATAATTCGACTTAAGTTTTTTTCATTTTCTTTAAAGGATAAACCAAAAATTTGGCTACAAAACTTTAGGTGGGGATCCATTAAAACATGGGTTGATTTGCAAGAACACTTTCTGAAAAAATTATTTCCCCCTCACAGGACAAACTCCTTTAAGAAAAGAATCACAACTTTCACAAAAGAGTCGGGAAAAATACTTTACCAATTTTGGGAGAGATTTAAGGAGATGTTGGATGTTTGTCCACATCATGGATTTGAAATATGGAGGCTGGTCGCCTATTTCTATGAGGGGTTAACACCCCAAGGTAAAAAAGTAGTGGAAATGATATTTAATAGTGAGTTTAGGGAAAAAAGTCCCGAAGATACACTAGATTACTGATTATGCCCAAAAAGTACTTGCGGTTATCGCAGTATAGTTTGGGTGCCAGAGAGATGGTTATAAGGAACTAATTCACTTAAAGAAAATGTTAGCAATAACTTAATTAAGGAAAAATGATTTAATTGGTAATGTAAAATAAAAACTATGGAAAAATACGTAAGAGTTATCAATAGAAAAAAGAAGCAAAGCGTCAGGAATCCCTCTTGTATCAAATCCATAAATTCAATAATTGATTCCTTTTATTACTCAATTGAAGGTTTCACATCCCAAACCAACAATCGGAAGATATTTCAATCAAAAACATATTAAATTCTAAGGCAATCAATGGATTGTTTTCTCTATTTTAACAACACATTATGTTATCTTTATGACCTATCTAACGTCGACAATAACCCACAGGCAATACTGAAGAAGAAGATTAACTTTTAAAACAAAATAACCAGTCACAACTGGATTTCCCAATCACACATAGAAGAAGCATGACTATTCTAATATGCAAATTGGTAAAGCATAATCTCTGGGTTCATAATCAAAAGATAATAAAGAATAAAAAATCATCAATTATATTAAACGTTGAAGAGTATTCAGAAGTCAAAAACATGAATATAAGAACTTAATTACAAGAGTTCATCATCAGCTTTGCCTGGGAGATTAGTTCTCCATATTAAAGAGAGACATAGCCTTGATAGATCGGAGAAATATCCTGTCTGGCTTGAAGCTTCCTCATTCTTCTGTCTCAAATATGTGATTTAATCTCTTTGTTGTGTGTTGTCTCCCTCTTTTTAGGATTTGGACGAGCTTGGGTTTATATAGGGATGTCCTGGGGTCCTCATATGCATAAAACACGACCAAATTAAGTTTCCGGGGTCTGCCGGGGCGCTGCGGTGCCAAACTCTCGGCCAAATAGTATGCTGACTTGCTGAGGCGGTGTCGCGATGCCGGAATATGGGCTTCGCGAATCCAGCTGCTTTTTCTGGTTTCACCAATTCTGTATTTCAGCTCTTCCCGCGTGCTTCCAATACGTCTGTAAGGTCCCGAAACATTTCCATTTGCTCCAAGATTCATGTTCCATTGCTTCCTAATAACAAGACACAAAATAAACTATAATTAAGATCAAATACATGATAATCAAGCTGAATTACCGATATTTAAAGTACATTTTCATGCACTTTTCACAACCCCCAACCAGCTTATTGCTAGTCCCTAGCAATTCAAGCGTAAAAATAAAATATAAACTAAACTAAATTAAACAAGAAAAACTATATAAGCCACTTTCGTAGGGATCACGTTTGCATTTAGCATTTGCAACAAGCCTTTAAACCTCTTGGTGGCCCTAGTGGATGAGTTATAGTCTCGTGAGGGCTTACATCGACGACACCCACAAACATCATTCAAACCATACAATCATGCAAAAATAACAAAATGAAATAGTCCTAATAGTTACACATATTATCATCCTCAAATAATGCTTAGTAATGAAATCAGAGAAATTTGAAAGTACTCAAAGCAAATCAAATCCAAGTCCTTGAATAAATCATCTATGCCAGACTCACAGTGTGTGTGTGTAAAGGTTCATTCACAACTCGACTCCTAGGTAAGCCAACTCAATGATTTTGTTTAAAAATTAGGATTCGATGGGTCAAACCAACCTAGATATCTCAAATATGCTCTGTAATTGTCTTTCTTTGCTCAGTATGGTATGATTTTTTTTCCTTTCTTTTTCAACTCTTTTTTCAACACACCTACCATTTAAGGTATCATTTCTCCTCATGGTGGTCCTAACACTCGCCCATGGGTAGCTTCACATTTATCGGTTATAGGTGGTTTAATTTCTTCCATTCTTTTTCAATCAATTTTTTATTTTTTTATTTTTTAATCATACCATGCATCATAAAACTAGAAAATCAAGATAGACATCTAAGCAAATGGTCATTCATCGACATGCAATTTCTTCAACTAGTCACTTTGCCGACTACCTAGGTTTTCACGACTAAAAACCTATAGTTAAGTGCTTACGAGTCTAACCTAGATCAACTACTAAAGGCATCAGATAAAAGTACATTAAAGAACTTATTGTTTCTAAGATTTGATACTAAAGAAAATAATACTCATCATTGGACTTATATTTTACTACTAAGGACTAAAAACTAACAAATTTTTTTATGACAGGTACATGCATACACCCCCACACTTAAAACTTGCATTGTCCTCAATGTAAGATAAATATAAAGAAAAATGAGCGAGGAACAACACTATCAGGCATGGAGTTGATCAGGTTCCTACTGGTGAGGCTTTAGTTGTGCGGGCTGTGTGGGTTGTGCTAACAACTGCATTAATACTCTTGCAAATAATAAACATTCAATTTGCACACAATAAAATAAAACTAAAGTAAAGAAAATAAAATAAATAAAATAAAATAATTACAGATACAAGGGTTGCCTCCCCGCTAGCGCTAAGTTTAACGTCTTTAGCCAGATGTAACCACCCAATTTGTCATGGTGGCTTCCATGTAGCGGACCAAGTAGTCCCATGTTCTTTCTTCTTTAGTAGACACTGGTGATTAAGACATGAAAAGGAATTTTTGGCTAGCGGTGGCATTGTATCCATCGATCCCCCAGGGTCTATTGATGGATGAAATTTCAGGCTGCATAAATGGAAAAATTGGCTCAACCTCCATTCTAACTTTCCAGGGATCATCTTCAAGTGAGCACTAAATCTCATTTTCCTCTTTTTACGGTTGTTTGGAATTAGTTCCAATTCGGGAGGGTTAGATTCATATGGTATAGAGCATGTCTCTGGTAAGACTGTGTCTATCAGGTATGTGTATTGACACTCATCATCATCCCATGGTTGTTTCTCAACATGAAAAACATTCACTTCCAGTGTCATATTCCCAAAAATATTAGCTGTAGTAAGAAAAGGTCTATCTAAGATAATAGGGATTTTTGACTCAGTTTTAACCGCAGACTGTGTATCTAAAATCAGAAAATCAACAGGATAGTAGAATTTATCGATTTGCAGTAAACCATCCTTAACTACTCCCCACAGTGTTCTGATAGAGCGATCAACTAACTGCAAAACCATAGATGTATGTTTAATGTCTCCAAGTCCTAGTTGCATATAGATAAAATATGACATGATATTAACACTAGCACCTAAATCTAATAAAGTCTGACCGAACTCATATGAGCCAATATGGCAAGCAATAATGGAGCATCTCAGATCTTTGTATTTTGGTAGGGCCTTCTGGTCAATTACTGCATTTGCTTGCTCTGTCAAGAATGCAGTCTTCTTCACATGATGATTTCTCTTCATGGTGCATAGATCCTTCAAAACCTTCGCATATGTGGGAACCTGTTTGATCACATGTAAGAAATGAAGGTTAATATTTACTTATTTTAAATATTCTAGGATCTCACTATTAGGGTCTGTAGCTCTCGTAGTAGGCCTAAGAACTTGAGGGAAAGGTACGCGAACTGGGCTCTGCACCATTTTTTCTTCGTGAAGAATATATGCACTACTACTTATGATTTCACCTTTAGTGTTGGAAGTTACCTGCACATTTATCTCTTTACCACTCCGAGTGGTTATGGCATTAAGATCCTTTACATTGGATGCATCATGGTCAGCCTATGACGTATGTTGTCCTCGCAGATTTGGTTGTGCCTGAGATGGGAATGTTTCTGACTCCTGCACACTTAACACGTTAGTCAATTTAGAGACTTGACTCTTTATCTCCTTATTGTCTTCAACCACTTGAGCTATTAATGACTCAAAACTTTGATTAGTTTTACTCTGGACCTCTATAAATGCGTGCACAGTATCTTCTAAAGAATTTCTATGAATGGCAGGTGTGTGATACTGAGGGGCACTGTAACCTCTAGGCTGTGATGTTTGAGTGGGCTATTGAGACTCATATTTCCAACTGAAATTTGGGTGGTTCCGCCAACCAGGATTATACGTGTCTGAATAAGGTGTAAAAGGCTTCTTGTACATCCCTAAGGTACTGCATTGTTCCTCATATGTTTCCCTCATCTCACCAAATAAATGACACACTTGGGCCAGATGGTCACTCCCTTTACACACAAAACATACCCCGTGAGGTTCTAGCTGGGCTACCACATGCATATTTTTGCTATATTTCACTTTTAAAGCTCATATCTCTCTAGTCACTAGCTCAACCTGTGCTCTAAGATTATTATCTTCCCTAAAGTGGTTTATGCCTCCGCCAGAAGGGGTGGAATGTGTCCTATCAGTGTTATCCAAGGCATGAGGTCCAGTCCAAGTGTGGGATTTTTCGACTAGGTCATTTAAACACTATAATGCCTCATCATGGTCCTTTCATATAAACTCACCATTGCACATCGTCTCAATGAATTGGCACTCCCTAGGGGTTAGACCATCATAAAAGTAACTCACTAAGCGTCAACTCGCATACCCATGGTGAGGACAACTAGCTAAAATCACCTTAAACCTCTCCCAAGTTTGATAAAGGATTTCACTGTCTTTTTGTGAGAATGTAGAGATTTTTCTTTCCAGGGTATTAGTCTTATGGTGTGGGAAGTATTTATTGAAAAATACATGTGTCATCTCACCCCATGATCCAATTGAATGAGGTCCCAAAGAATACAACCAGCTTTTAGCTCTATCCTTAAGGGCAAAAAGGAAGAACTTAAGTCTAATTGTGTCTATGGTCCCAAATTGGTCATGTAAGGTTTCTACAACCTCTTCAAACTCCCTTATATGCACATAAGGGTTCTCATTCTCCAAACCATGAAAGGTTGGGAGATACTGTATCATTCCAGTTTTAAAATCTATATGTGGTGTATTAGGAGGAAACATTATGCATGATGGTGTAGCTGTGCGAGTGGGATGAGGGTACTCCTCAATAGACCTAATAGGTGGCCTCTTGCAATCATTGATGTTGTGTGTGCTAGATGTAAATGGCGTGGCAAAAAGGTTACCAAATAGACTTTCTGAATCATAATCTTCCTCTTCAATCTTAACAAATCTACCAAACTGATCCCTAAGTCTAGGCATGCACTCAACACAATTAAAACAAGAAACAATAATAAAAGAATTGAAACTAAAAATAAAAATCTAAACTAAGACTAAAACTAAAACTGAAATAAAATAAATAAATAAATAGAAAAGATGGAATGAAGTTACCACTTTGTTGACCAGGCAAACATGTTCCTGTTGATTGTAAACTGTCTCCTCAGTAACGGCGATAAAATTTGATTACACCTAAAAACTACTTGCGGTTATCGTAGTATAGTTGGTGTGTCAATTCCTCAGATAGATGGTTACAAGGAACTAATTCACTTAAAGAAAACGTTAGAAATAACTTAATTAAAGAAAAAAGGATTTAATTGGTAATGTAAAATAAAAACTATGGAAAATACGTAAGAGTTATCAATAGAGAAAAGCAGCAAGCGCGGGAATCCCTCTTGTATCAAATCCCTATATTTAGTAATTGATTCCTTTTATGACTTAATTGAAGGTTTCACGACCTAAACCAACAATCGGAAGATATTTCAATCAAAAACATATTAAATTCTAAGACAATCAATGAAATTTTTTCTCTATGTTAACAACACACTATATTATCGTTATGACCTATCTAACATCGACAATATACCAATAGGCAATACTGCTGCAGAAGATTAACTCATAAAACAACATAACCAGTCACAATTGGGTTTACCAATCACACATAGAAGAAGCATGATTATTCCTATATACAAATTGGTAAACACAA